>JARYGA010038752.1:0-31382 GCA_030545235.1 Helianthus tuberosus
AAACCGTACTTGGATAAATTTGTAATTGTTTTCATCGACGATATACTTATTTATTCCAAAAGCCAGGAGGAACATTGTGAGCACCTGCATGCACTCTTAACCTTGTTAAGAAAGGGGAAGCTTTACGCCAAATTCTCGAAGTGTGAATTTTGGCTACAAGAAGTGCAATTTTTAGGACACATGGTGAATCACGAAGGTATTCACGTAGATCCCTCCAAAATAGAAGCGATCACCAAATGGAAGGTCCCGCAATCAGCTATGGAAGTTAGAAGTTTTCTAGGGTTAGCCGGATACTATAGACGGTTTATTAAGGATTTTTCCAAAATAGCTGTACCATTGACTAAGCTAACCTGTAAAGCAGTGAAGTTTGAATGGGGATCTAGGCAAGAAGAGGCTTTTAAGATTTTAAAGCAAAGGTTAACAAACGCCCCAATTCTTTCCTTACCAGAAGGGACATAAGATTTTGAAGTTTACTGTGATGCTTCTAAGCTAGGATTAGGATGTGTGCTAATGCAACGCAAGAAGGTAATTGCATACGCCTCAAGGCAATTGAAAAAGCATGAAGAAAATTATGCGACTCATGACTTAGAGCTAGGAGCCATAATTTTTGCCCTTAAGATTTGGAGACATTATCTGTACGGAAGTAAGTTTACTATCTATACAGATCATAAGAGTTTAAGATACATATTTGGGCAAAAAGAATTAAACATGAGGCAAAGAAGATGGATGGAAATTTTAAGTGACTACGACTGTGATATTCAATATCACGAAGGAAAGGCAAATGTGGTAGCAGATGCCTTAAGTCGTAAGTATCATGAAAAGCAAAAGCGAGTTCATGCTCTTAGATTAAGTTTACAATTAGACTTAATGGAACAACTGAAAAATGTTCAAGAAACAGTAATCAAGGATGATGCTGAAGGAATGAAAGGACGAATAAAGGAACTAGAGCAAGGGATTGATGGAATTTGGAGATTCCACAAGAAAAGGATTTGGGTACCTAAACAAGGAGAATTAGGAAATAAGATTTTAGAGGAAGCCCATAAATCTAGGTATACCATGCATCTTGGTAATAATAAAATGTACCAAGATTTAAGAAATAATTTTTGGTGGGTAGGAATGAAAAAGGATATAGCTAGATATGTATCCAAATGTCTAACTTGCTCATAAGTTAAGGCAGAACACTAGAAACCTTCAGGGTTACTTCAACAATTAGAAATGCCTGTATGTAAATGGGAGCTCATAACAATGGACTTTGTTACTAAGTTACCCAAAACCAGAAAAGGTAACGACGCGATTTGGGTAATTGTGGATTGATTAACCAAATCAGCTCATTTCTTACCCATGAAGGAAACCTTTAGCATAGAAAGGTTAGCAAAGTTGTACGTAGATGAAATAGTATCACTACATGGAGTCCCACTCTCCATTGTATCGGATAGAGATAGTCGTTTCACTTCACATTTCTGGACAAGTTTCCAAGAAGCAATGGGGACCCGTCTGAATTTAAGCACTGCATATCATCCCCAAACAGACGGACAAAGTGAAAGGACGATCCAAACCCTAGAAGACATGCTCAGGGCATGTGTAATAGATTTCGGTGGAAACTGGGACAACCATTTACCCTTGATTGAATTCTCCTATAACAATAGTTATCATTCGAGCATCGAAGCTGCCCCGTTCGAAGCACTGTATGGACGAAAGTGTAGAACTCCAATTTGCTAGGAAGAAATAGGAGAAAGCCAATTATCAGGTCCTGAGATTGTGCAAGAAACCACTGACAAGATCACTCAAATCAAGGAAAGACTAAAGACGGCTTGAGATCGCCAGAAGAGTTATGCAGACAATCGACGTAAGCCGTTAGAATTCCAAATTGGAGACAAGGTACTCTTAAAAGTTTCTCCTTGGAAGGGGGTAGTCCGATTTGGAAAGAAAGGAAAGCTAAGTCCAAGGTACGTAGGACCATTCCCAGTAATCCAGAAAATAGGACCAGTCGCCTATCGCTTACAACTACTAGAAGAGTTAGTTGGGGTACATGATTTATTTCATGTATCTAAGCTCAAGAAATGTCTATCGGACGAATCGCTAGTAGTCCCTCTCCAAGACATACAGGTGAATGAAAAGTTGAAGTTTGTGGAAAGACCGCTTCAAATAGAAGACAGGAAGATTAAGTTTCTCAAACACAAAAGATTGGTACTGGTCAAAGTCAAGTGGGATTCAAAAAGAGGACCTGAATACACCTGGGAGTTGGAATCGGAGATGAAACGAAAATATCCTCACTTATTTCAGTAAATCTCGAGGACGAGATTTTAAATAAGCTGGGGAGAATGTAAGGACCTGCAAAATCATCCATAAATGACCCGTAAGTGAAAACCCGGACCCCTGAAACCCTAAGGTGCATGAAAAACTAAGAAATTAAGAAAATTGGGTTTCACGCGGGCCGCGTAAAAGTTAAGCTTCTGCTTACGCGGGCCGCGTCAACTTAAAGTTGACCGGATAAACTTTCCGGACCACGTGTCGTACGCGTGGCAGACCTACAGATGACACTTCAGCCCTACACGTAGACTAGGGGCTCTCGCGGGCCGCGTAAAACCTTTGTTAAGGTTTACGCGGGCCACGTAAAACTCAAAATCTGGCTATAAGTAGCCTGTGCATGGAACTTTCACCTGTGCTTGAAATCTCACTCTCAAAACATCCTTATTATGTTGAAAACGAATTTCCGAGTAGTGAAACGCTGCTACGACTACAGGGTATTAACTCGATCACTGCTACGATATAATGTCCGATCGATTGAAACCGATACGATGGATGTTTAAGTGCTGCCCGTAATTGGGCTATGCCTTTGTCATTCATCGTGAGGGTTTTGATTTCATGAGCTTATCGTAAATGTTGTATTAAGTTACTGACCTAGTTTCGTATGCATTGCTGTTTTAATTAGGTTATCAGGCTTATCAGTAGGCTAAACTCTGCCCGTCTAAACTTGCAATGTGAGTCATTCTCTTTTTATCAACTGTTTTAATAAATCTCAAATTATTTTCAAAGTTATAATTACAGGGATTAAGTCATGGTTATCTTGAATCACTGGAAAATGGGGTATTGTGCACATTACTAATTTCTCACGGTTAGGTTCATCAACCTAACAGTGATAATCATCACTACTTGGGTGAAAGGACCCAATAGTGGTATGACCATCATCACCAGGAGGTGACGCGGCGCCAGATAAAAATAAGATAGTAGCCATTGTAATCGTCTTATGCTGTAATTTATAACTAAGGTGCCGTTTTAAATAAACCTGAATGACTCGCTAGTATTTCCCCGCTGATAAAATATTTTTAAAACATGTTTCAGGTGACCTACTATGAATCAAGGAAAACGTCCTACGGAGCACTAACAAGCTTGAAGTGGTGGCTCAGTAAAATAAATAAACATGTTTTGTAAAACAGGGAATTTCCTCGTGAAATCCCTCTATTGTAAATTACGGGGTTTGTCCCAATTTATGAAATAATATAAGTGGGCATTTTCAAGATTTAAAAGATCTTGTTAAACTTCCGCTGTCAACTCAAATAAGAAATGCCAATGGTTTCTGTCCCGCTGCTCCTGGACCGGGTCACATCTGGACGGGGGCCGTGACACCGGGTTAATATATGAATAGTAGTTTACATATGAGAGGATCAAGAAATTCGGACCCCCGCCATCCAATACCAGTGGGTATTGAAGGAGGTCCTACTAAGCTTGACCCAGGTCCTTGCAGGATCTATACACTGAACAAGGCAAGACGCTTACCAAACCATTCCCTTAACCCCCGACTAGGTAGCCAACATATCTCCATATAGACCGTGGAGATATGAACGGTGTAAATCTTTTATTTTATATAGATAGTAAAATAACGCCAAGACACCACGGACAAATGATAAGGAAGTTTCACCTTCAACATAAGAAACTAGTTATTAAAGTTATTAATACATAACCAAATAAAAAGTGCGAAAAGATTAAAAATAAAAAGTATTACACTAAATGCTTGTCTTCACCAAGTGATGTAAGAGACTTAGGCAAACATGGCCTTTGATTGTCAAGAACTCTTACTATCAATCTTGGATCCCGAGACTACTACACACACTCTATGATGGATGATGGATGATGGTGGTGGATGATGGTGTTGTGGTGGTGGTGGTGGAGTGTGGGTGATGTGGGAGAGAGGTGGTTTTCCAAGGGATCATTTGCAAGTGAGCCAAGAACCTTATTTATAGCCTGCACAGAAGCCCGGACACGGCCCCGTGTCCACCCGTCTTCTCTTTCTTCATTAAATACAGTTTGTCTGCATTAGTTGACCACGCCCTCGTGTCCGCTGGGCACGGCCCCGTGTGCAGAAGCGTATCTGTACTATCAAGATTTTCCTAGATTCTGCGAATCTTAGAGTTGACCACGGCCCCGTGTCCGCTGGACATGCCCCCGTGGTGGGTGATAAAAGCTTCTACAACTTTGTCTTTTCTGCAGACACTTGGGCACGCCCCAGTGCTCATTGAGCACGGGGCGTGTCAGCCTCCTGTTCTCTTGTTTTTGCTTGGGAGGATGCTGTCGAGGGGTCGGGCATGCCACGTTTATTCATTTTCTTGTATTTATGTTAGATTTAGCTGCCTTTTTGCTTCTTTTGTTCATTTAAGCTCATTTAATCCTGAAAATACAAAAGGAAGACAAAAACACACTTTTTCCAACATTAGTACTAAAAAAGAGTTAGTTTTATGCCACATTTGATGTAATTTATATGTTGCATTTTGTGCACATCACTTACCCTTCCAGTTACTACACGTCTTTAATCGATTGAAACAATCAAAACTTTGGCGAGATTGAAAATCGAGGAATGGGACTTAATCGACAAGATGCGGTTTCACCCCTAACTTGATGATTTTATACCCTAACGTGATTAGTACTCCTCGGGTCAAAATATAATTTCGACACTTTGACAAGGGCCTACTGTAACAACCCGGAATTTATAAAACTCTAAATCAGAATTTTAAAGCGCTAATTAAACAGGAACCAGCTAACTAGGAAATTATAACCCAGTCAGCTACGAGCCTTGTAGAGGCATTTAATAAGGTTAAAACACTTAGATTATAAATTAAACAAGGCTAAGGGAACAAACTTGCAAAGATTGAAAGTGGAATGTTGAAATAAGAAATTAACATACCAAACACCCACATACGTGAGTGTCTGGTCGAACAGAACAAGAGGGGGGCGACCAGGGTTTTCTTTTCAAACCCAAATCCTCACAAAAGCTCAAAATTAGAAGCCTAAATCAAGTCTAAATCAAATATCGAGCACAAATTCATGATCACCTAGTTGAAAGGATCATAAGGTATGTAAAATTGTGACGTTTTGATTCACCATAAATTCTAGGTTAATTGTGAGAAACTGAAATTGAGCTTTAATATGTCATGCATGGATGAATCTTGAAGTAATATGATGTCTAGAGTTAAACCCTAGATGATTCTTGTGAAAACCTTGCATCATACTTGTAGGGTTTGTGATTACATGATAAGTGATTAATAAGAGTGTAGAAGTTAGACAAACACAGAGATTATGAATTTCTATTTTAGTGAAACTGAAATTATATGTTAAATTCATGTAAAATATTGATGTTGAAGCTTGTTGCAATTTCCCAATTGAAGTGAATATAGAGGAAATAACATGTCAAGAAGCTAGTAATGATTGTGTAAGAATTTGACCCGCTAGGTGTTTGTTGAAACACCTAAATGAGGAATAAAATGTTAAATCGGACAAAAACGCAGATTTGATTATCAAAATAAATTGTCTGTTTGATTATAAAAGAGTTCTAAAATTATGATGAATGGAACTCTTTAGGAAAAGCATCTGGATCGTCAAGTGGACAAGCTGGAGGTGAAACACGCTTGAAGGGTGCACTTTGAAGGTACGCGACCTATTGTTTCGCTACATTACGTTAATTGTTAGTCTTACTTTGTTATATTGATAATTGGTAAACAAGAGAAACCATTAAGTCACGGAAGTGACAAAGTGCCTTAAACAAGTAAGATGGGTCAAAACATGAGTTAGAATTCGAGTTCGGATGTATTTAGCAATGGAGACACCCATTCGGCACCCAAACGGGTCAAAACAAGTTGTGTTATGAACATATAAATATATAATCACCACTTGTGATTGGTTATGTAGTCAAGTTTAGGTCGTGTAACGGACACACTTTTCCGTTGTAAAAGGATGAGTCCTGGTAGAGGGAGTATAGTTCGGAACATTTGTTTGCCAATCGATTCCGAAAAGCACGATTAAATCCTTAGGATTAAGCATGATAGTTATGACATGAGCGCTCTCGGGAGGGAGGCGAAAGTCATAATTGGTAAACATGGAAACGGGTGATATGGTTTGAAATTAAAGGTGTCAACAATGCAAGTTAGGGAACTTTTAACAAATGGGTTGAATAAACAAGAGATGAAATAAAAGCCAACTGCTCTTGAAATGATATTTTTATGCAAAACGTGTTGATAAACGCGTCCGTAATTAAATTACTGTAACACCCCGAAAACGGGTTTGGTAATCAAACCACGTTAATACTACAGGACGGGTAAAATACAGTTAGTGGTAAAACTTACCCGGTAAATTTTAGGATTTAAATAAATAAATCTAATATTTATTAAAAGGATGAGAAATACTATGAGAAAACAAAGTAAATAAAAGGCCCGAGATTTAACGGGACTTAAAATAAAACGGGTTGTAAACAAGATAAAGTAGCTAGGAAATAAATAACCTAGTACAAGTCTTGTAATTAAATGAAAGAATTAAATATCAAGTTATAAACTAAATAAAAGTGGAGGGGCCTATGTTGTTAAAATTGAAACTTATATTATTAAGTTTAACAAAATAAAAACCAAACACCCCATTTGAGGGTCTTGTTCGATCACAGGCAGGAGAAGGGCGACCCCCACTCTCAAAACCCTAACATTCATTAATCTCACAAATTGAAGGATCAAACCAAGTCCAAAACGAAAATCGAGCATAGATTAATGATCCCCATTGCAAGGAGATCATAAGGTATGTAAAATTTGACAAAAATTCTCTACTTGAAATTCTCATGAATTTAGAGAACTTGAAATCTGATGACGCATGTATGAATTGTAGATGAATTAGGAACATTAAAATGTCTAGGAGTAAACCCTAGACAAGTACATGTTGAAATTATGCTAAATTCTAGTGAAATCCATGGTCACCATTGTAGGTGACTAGTGGGTTATGTAGAACTTGATAAACACTAGGAAAATTGGGGTTGTTCTAGTGTAATTTGACATATGTGAAGTTATTTCAGAATTGTAGAGGCAAATATTTGTGTTAAATAGTTTGATTGATGAAAATTCGGGTTATATGACAAGTTATGAGCTTGTTAATGAATTATTTAAAATTCTGCCCTTAAGGTGTTTGTAAAAATGCCCCAAAGAAGGCTCGAAATTGAAATTTAAAGTTAAAACGCATGATTGTGATGATTTGGCAAATTATGCGTATTATACTATAAGAGAGTTCTAAACATTTATGGTTGAACTCTATAGGCAAGGAAATCGGAACGTCAAGCGGACAAGCTAGTGGCGATACGCGTTTGAAAAGAATGCTTAAAAGGTACGTAACTACGATTCCGTTACGTTATGCTTGATTTCGTATTTTCGCTAGTAGACTTTAAATTAGCATAATACATGAAATTGACATTTAGTTGAAGTGACGAAGATCATTAGGTAAATAAACGGGTCAAAAGGTGAAATTATCACCCTTTGACAATATCGACTAATGGCTTGTCGAGTTACATGTTTATAGGAATAAATATCAAATGGATACGCACATCGCTATTGCTTAGCGGCTACTAAGTCAAGGTATTGAAACGGGTCAATATATTGATCCGAGCCAGGTATGTATAATGATTCAACTCATCATGTAGAACTTGAGATTCTATAAGAGTTAGACAAGGTTAAAATATAGTTATTCGGTTATCTTTTAGGTAAACTGAATAAATTAATTTATGATTTTGGTGTTTTAGAAGCACATGGGTTTATAAACAAGATTATAGTTAAAAGGTCGGATTTTGGGTCAAACAAGTATTTAAAAGTCCCTATGTAGTAAAGAAAGGATGAAAATTGACCAAATTGCCCTTGTAAGCTAATTCGAACGAACGACCCTTGCAGGAAGTTCGGAAACGAGTTTTATGATTAAATAAATGCTTAGAATAAGAAAAGATAGTGAAAGATGTAAATTCTTGGGTCAAATGACTTTATATGAGTCTTTGCCGTAAAAAGATAATCCGAGGGGTAAAATTTGGAACATATAGATAACCACATTAAATCCAACACACATATAGTTGTGGTGGAAGATTACTTGATAAGAAATGTAGGAATAAGATGCTAGAAATGTATGAAAACAAGTTCAAGTTCTAAAGTGCTTAAATACCCTTAACGGGTCAAAATAAGCATACGAGCGAAAACGTATTTAAATTGTGTGAGAAACCTGTGATTAGAACCTAACATGGTAGATAACATTAATTTGAAGAGGTGCATGTGAAATAAGGATTAAACAAATATGTTTGTTTGATAAAATGCATAAACGGGTTAAAATTCGGTAAAATGACAAGGAGTCGAAGGCTTAGAAGTCTCAAAATTTATTATGTAGGATGTTGGATTTTAACTCCATATGATGGAGGATCAAATTACAATCATGTAGGAAGAAATGGTAGGTCAAACGGACAAGCGGATTGAAAGATACGAAAGTTTCCGTGTCAAAAACGGCAGAATGGGAAGGTCTGATACATGGGCCACCGTAACTTACGGTGGGCACCATAAGTTACGGTGGGGGCTGAAAACATTACGGCAGTTACCTCCTGCCTTACGGTGGGGGTATTTTATACCAGGGGCCACCGTAACTTACGGTGCCCACCGTAAGTTACGGTGGAGGCCAGTTTCAAGTCTTTGTTTCTGGATCAAGATATCAATGTGGAATTTCCGGATTTCCTTGTTTAATTCGATTATTCGACCCAATATTCCTTGTTGTACTAGTTATTTAATTATCAAAACTGACCTTTAAGTTGGTTTTGATCACAGGTGAATGTTGAGAGTCCCGGATGAAGATCAAGCATCGAGCAAGAACCGAACACACGTTAAACGAAGCTTCCGCAATGTTGTTTCGTCGTTATTCTAAAACGACGAATTAAACCACATTATGTTGTATCACTTTAAAGTTTGGAACTTGGAAAAATAGTGCTGGGTCAAATTAGCAGCTCAACACAACAACAATCTATCGAAAATCGTTGCTGGCGCGACGCCACGGCCTCCCTCGCGCGACGTGATGGCGGTGGCGCGACGCCACGGTCTCCCTCGCGCGACACCAGCACCCAGAACCTAGATTTTCTTGTTTTTTTGATACTTGGAGTATGGAACTTGCTTATACTTGGTGTTTAAAGTGTCAAACTAATAATTTTAAATGGTTTTGACCATAGGTGAATATGGAACCAAATCCCGATAGCGATCAAGCTATTATCAAGAACCAAACGCACTAAACGAAGCTTCTGCACTTGATCTATTTTGTCTTTGCATTATGTAGATACTTGAACTATGTTTTCAAACGTTATCTAGTAGACGCTTGAAGTTATGTTTTGTATGTTTAATAGATATTTTCCTTTTAACTAAAATCCCAGGATCAAATATGGTCTTTTAATCAAGAAATTTTTTGTAAACTCGATATTTTAGTACTAAATGCTTATATCGTATCATTAATCTCGTCATTTAAACCGGGTCTTACAAGTTGGTAATCAGAGCTAAGGGTTGACAATAAAGTGTGTTCGGTTCAAGCTTGATCAAGCATCCGGTAAGAGTTAATTGTTTTAAGTAGATTTATAGAATATAGAAATGAAACATGAATTAATATGCACGAAAAGAGTGTGTAAGCTCACTCAAACACGGGAAATGCATGAAACAAGAACGGTTGAATCAAGTTATGAACTTGATTAAATCAAAACAAGTAAATCATATGTTATCAATGAAATGTTTAACAATTAATGTAAACATTTCAGTATTAAAGATGGCGGATAAAAGTAACGATGATGCGGTGCCAAGAGTCACCGAGCAAATGAGAGAAGTGATTGCCGAGTAAGTGGGAAAGGAAATCGAAAATAGTTTGTCTTGCTTCATCGATAAGATCCAGACCACGGTACTAACAGTGGTCGATGAAAGAATCAAGAAATTGGAAGATAATGCTAATATAACGAAGGAGAAGTCCGGAGGACGAAAGCCTTGTACATACAAGGAGTTCATGGCGTGCAAACTGCCAGTCTATAATGGGGAGGTTGACCCAATCGTATGCCAACGTTGGCTAAGTGATATCGAAGGAGTATTTGAGAGGACCCATTGTGATGAGGATGACTACGTAGCCTACGGTACGGGTCAATTAAGGGGTCAAGCGAAAGACTGGTGGGATAACAAAAAGAATGAGATTGGAAGCGAAGCGGCTAAGGTCATGACATGGGAGGAGTTTAAGACGCCGTTTCTTAAACATCATAGTCCCAAGGCGGTCATTAATAGAATCAAGGAAGAGTTCATGCAACTTAGGCACAAGGGCGAGACCATAGACAAGATTACGGCAACGTTTGTGGATAAGATGAAGTTTTGCAATGAATTGGTGACGAATGAAGAGCAGAAAATATACTACTACTATAATATGTTAAGCGCCGAGTATAGGGAGTTTATGACTCCTTCAAAATACGAGACCCTTACCGAGATCATAAATGTTGCTCGGGAACGGGAGATCGAATTGAGAAAGCAGGTTGAACGAGGTGAACGGAGGGCTCAAATGTCAATCCGAGCCCTACCAAGAAAGCGCGAACGAATGAAACTGGGAAGAAATCTGATGTAAAAGGCGGGTCGCCTAGTTGCAAGATTTGTGGAAAAGGTCACAAGGGCGAGTGCCGCTTCAAGGATAAACCTTGTCCCATATGTCGGAAGACGGGACATATGGCTACATCATGCCCGAAAAAAGTGACGGTCTGCTACAATTGTGATCGATCGGGTCACAAGAAGTCTGAATGCCCAGAGCTAATTGGAAAGAAAAACAGGTAAGACACGAAAGGCGAAGCCCCAAAAGCAAAGGCAAGATCTTTCCATTTGACTGCCGCAGAAGCAAAAGTTGAACCCGAAGTGGTTTCAGGTATATTTGCTGTAAACTCGATTCCTGTGCTTGTATTATTTGATACGGGTGCGAATAAATCCTTTATTTCATATGGATTTATTCGACATCCTTCATTTGTTCTAACAAAATTACCTATGCCTTTAGAAGTAGAGATAGGTAATAACAAGAGTTTTATCGTTTGTGATGTATGTGAAAACTGTAAATTGAGCATTGATGACGAAGAATACATAATAGACTTGATCCCGATGTCGATGGGAGAATTTCAAGTGATCGTGGGCATGGATTGGTTGTCCCGATACCACGCAAAAGTGGCATGTTTCCGAAAGGAAATAAAACCGACGTCTCCTAGCGGGAAGCACGTTACAATATACGGTGAAAAAGGCGGTAACCCGATGGTATGCACAATGCTAGAAGCTCACCGACTTATGAAACATGGATGCAAGGCCTATATGGTGTATGCAAGTGAGTCGGAAAATAAATCCCTAAAAATCGGAGATGTGCCGGTGGTACGTGATTATGGGGATGTGTTCCCCGAAGATTTACCAGAAATACCACCAGAACGAGAGGTAGAGTTCGGAATCGAATTGATTCCGGGTGCAAAACCTGTGGCTAAGGCGTCGTATCGGCTCGCGCCGTCGGAGCTTCAAGAATTGATGTCTAAGATCCAAGAACTGCTCGACAAGGGGTTTATCCAACCGAGTGTATCCCCGTAGGGCGCACCGGTACTATTCGTAAAAAAGAAAGACGGTAGTATGCGCATGTGTATCGACACCTGAGAGTTAAACAAACTCACGGTGAAAAATAGATACCCACTTCCAAGAATTGATGACTTGTTTGACCAGCTGCAAGGGGCGAGTTGGTTCTCAAAGATTGATCTCAGATCGGGTTATTACTAGTTGAAAGTCAAGGAGGAAGACGTACCGAAGACGGACTTTCGTACGCGGTACGGGAATTATGAGTTCCTCGTAATGCCCTTTGGGTTGACTAATGCACCCGCGGCTTTCATGGACCTCATGAACCGGGTTTGCAAACCTATGCTGGATAAGTCGCTAATTGTATTTATTGATGACATTCTAGTGTATTCGAAGGATGAAGCCGAGCATGTTTGCCATTTGCAAGAAGTGTTAGAGACACTCAGACGAGAAAAGCTGTATGCAAAATTTTCAAAGTGCGCTGTCTGGTTACGAGAGGTGCAGTTTCTCGGGCATATCATTAGTGCCGACGGGGTACTAGTGAATCCGTCAAAAGTAGAAGCCGTGTCAAAATGGAACACTCCAAGGAATCCTTCAGAAATCCGAAGCTTTTTGGGGCTCGCGGGATATTATCGGAGGTTCATACAAGATTTCTCCAAAATTGCCTTACCATTGACCAAATTGACTCGCAAGGAGGAAAAGTTTGTATGGGGCATCGAACAAGAGGAAGCCTTCCAAACACTTAAAGAAAAGTTAACTCGCGCTCCGGTGCTAACATTACAGGAAGGAGTTGATGACATGGTGGTTTACTCAGATGCGTTGCATTCGGGGCTCAGATGTGTTTTAATGCAACGAGGCAAGGTTATAGCCTACGCCTCGAGACAACTGAAGATCCATGAAAAGAAATACCCGACTCATGATTTGGAGCTGGCAGCAGTAGTGTTCGCCTTAAAAATATGGAGACATTACTTGTATGGGGTAAAATGTACCATCTTTACTGACCATAAAAGTTTGAAATATTCCTTCGATCAGAAGGAATTAAACATGAGGCAAAGGCGGTGGTTAGAAACGGTCAAGGATTACGATTGTGAAATACATTACCACCACGGGAAAGCCAATGTAGTAGCTGACGCGTTAAGTCAAAAGACAGATTATGCCCCGATAAAGGTACAATCAATGCAGCTTATTGTGACCTCGGGCCTACTAGAACAAGTCCGAGAAGCACAAGTTGAAGCAGTGAAGGTAGAAAACTGGAAAAAGGAAAGAATTGTCGGCCAAGCTAAAGATCTTGAGGAAGGCAATCACGGGTTGAAAACACGTTTCAACAGAATCTGGGTTCCTAACACATGTGGAGTTAAAAAGCTTCTACTAGATGAAGCTCACAAATCCCGTTATTCCATCCATCTGGGAGCGACCAAGATGTATAATGATTTGAAACAAAACTATTGGTGGCCCGGAATGAAAAGAGATGTAGTGAAATACGTGGAGAAGTGCCTGACATGTCTACAAGTCAAGGCGGAACACCAAAAACCATATGGTAAGCTCCAACCGTTGGAAATTCCGGTTTGGAAATGGGAACATATTACAATGGACATGTTAACCAAACTACCAAGGACGAACCACGGATTTGATGCTATATGGGTAGTTGTTGATAGATTGACAAAGAGTGGTCACTTTATTCCAATACGTGAGACTTATACGTCAGAAAAGATGTCGGAGGTTTACACTAATGAGATAGTGGCACGCCATGGAGTACCGGTATCCATCGTGTCCGATAGGGATACCCGGTTCACTTCGAATTTCTGGCAAGATTTCCAAGAGCAAATGGGAACCAAATTGTTCATCAGTACTGTCTACCATCCTCAGACGGATGGATAGAGTGAAAGAACAATACAAACATTGGAGGACATGCTACGAGCATGTATTATTGACTTTGGAGGTACTTGGGAGGTTTATCTACCTTTGGTCGAATTTTCATATAACAACAGCTACCATACTAGTATCGGGATGGCATCATATAAAATGCTTTACGGTAGGAAGTGCCGGACCCCGGTGTGTTGGGGTGAGGTGGGTCCACGCGAACTCTCTCACAAAGATATAGTTCGAGCTACTAATGAAAAGATTGAGGTGGTTCGGGCACACTTGAAAGCAGCACAAGATAGACAAAAGTCGTATGCAGACAAAAGGCGAAGACCAATCGAGTTTCAGGTTGGCGACAAGGTCATGCTCAAGGTATCCCCATGGAAGGGGGTTATCCGATTTAGAAAGAGAGGAAAATTAAGCCCAAGATTTATTGGGCCGTTTAAAATTGTTGAACGAGTAGGGAAGGTAGCATACCGCCTTGAACTACCGGAAGAATTAAGTGGAATTCATAGCACATTTCATGTGTCACATCTTCGGAAATGTTTAGCGGATGAAACAACCTATATCCACTACGATGACATCGAGGTGGATGATAGACTTAACTATGTGGTGAAGCCCATTGCGATTTTGGATCGTAAGGTAAAAATATTAAGAAATAAAGAAATCAATCAAGTAAAGGTCAAATGGGAACACCGGAGGGTTTCGGATACCACGTGTGTGACAACTCGAAGTTTAGAACCTTTCATTGTATCTCGATGTAACATGCTTGAACGTTATGTGACTAATTGACTTGTTGGTTTAATGAATGATATAAGTGAATTTATGTGATTATGTGTTGTGCTTGTATGTATGCGTGTGTTTATGCAACCCGAGACACAAGGACCCGACTCGAGACCATTCGGTCTCGAGTGAACAGTGCAACAGTTGGGCCGGTTGGGCCATGCACCCCCTTTAGTCTACCCGAAAGCCCATTAGGGTGCACCAATTTAGAACAAGTATATAATACTTGATGATAGCCAATCTTGCCATTTTTGGGGCAACCTACACACACTCTCCTACACACACACTCCTACATTCTCTCTCACTAAAACCCTAGAGGCATAAACTTTCTCTCTTTCTCTCGGACCAAACCGGTGACAACAAGGGTTCTCGGATTAGCTTGTGCACACCAAGTGAAGCTTCATCCTTCACTAATACTTCTCGAACCGGTTAGTGATTTATGATTTGGTGTTTTGTCAAATGATGTTTTGGTTTATGTGATTTTATACATTGATTCGTAAACAATACATGATGAGTTGGTGTTCAAGTAATCGGTTCATAAGTGTTTCATGTTATGTGTTTATAATCGGTTGATGATGATTATATGATAATGTATTGATTATGTTAGGATGAATAATATATGCTTGACTATGAATGAGTGTTATCGGCTCTATATGGGTTTGGATCCGAAGGGTTTGGATGTTGATACAAGTTGGATTGATTGATGAATGGAAACCGAATGCTTGTAGTCGGCTGTGGTATGTTTATGATTAGGATGATTCATTATGTTGATATCATAGGATGCAGGTTAGTAATCAAGAACAAAAATCCTGTTATACGTCTAAGTGTTGATAAGTTGTTGTTCATGAATTTGTTTGATTAAGGTTTATATGAATAAGGTGATAAAAACCCTCAAAGATGAACAACATGAATAGGATATGAACATGTTATGAATATTTGAAATCTGATTGTTTGATCTATTTTGATTAGTAATTAGACAAGAAAACATGTTTGAGTATTGTGGTTGGATAGTACATCATATCATGAAATCGAAATTCTATTGGTTAGTACACTATGCAGAATCAGCAGGTGCTGGGAGTCGAGACCCCTGGTTTCGACTCGAGACCATCTATAAGCCAGCTCGAGATCAGCGGTTGCGAGTCGAGAACCCCTAGCCTCGACTCGAGACCATAGCCCCCTCACACAAGCAGCATAACTCGAGACCACGGTTGCGAGTCCGGTTGCGACTCGAGACCGTCTGGTCTCGACTAGTACATGCATGACTCAAGACCTCCACGATTGCGACTCGAGAACTCATAGGCTGTAACTCGAGATCCCTAGTCTCGACTCGAGACCATAACGCCCGTACATAATGTTTGGACTTGCACACTGCTATGGGCCTAAGTAGTTGGGCCGCACACTTAGACTTTGGTTGTTACGTGTAAGACCCGTCTTAATATAACTGGTTTAAAGATATACAACTTACATTTAATACAACAATTAAGAGTTTACAAAAATTTTCGATATTTTAAGACCATACCAAAACATAATATTCACGTTATAACCCTACTAATCAAATGTTCAAGACAGTACTACTAGTGTTTACATATTTCTAAAACAAAATAGATCAAGTGCGGAAGCGTTGATTTGAGTGTTCGGTTCGGATGCATTTGCTTGATCATCATCCACTTACTTGTATTACCTAGAAACTGAAAATTTAAAATAACATTAGCATTAAAACCCTTGGGAATTAATATAATCGAAACTATGTTAAAAAACAAATTCAATTAGCCAATAACATAAAAACTCAGCATTTAAAACTGGGTGCTACCGTAACTTACGGTAGCCACCGTAAGTTACGGTGGCCCCTGTGTAACAGTAGTCTGCCGTAAGACAAGAGGATCCCACCGTAGCATTTTGTTTGCTACCGTAAGTTACGGTATCCACCGTAACTTACGGTAGCTGTTGTATACTTTCTTGTTTTGCTGTTTTTGCCCATTCAATCCCTTTGTCGTCGTAATTTAATTTCGAATATGTTTATCACATGACTAAGGCTATTTACTCATGTCTAGATTTTACCAACTATGGCGTTTCACTTCCCTTTCAAGGGATTGCTTACGCAATAATCTACATGCTTGTTTCCAAGATTTCAACTTGGCTTTTTATACTACTTGACATGCTTAAGTTTCCGAACTTTAACTCCCTTATTAGGGGTTAAATTTCTCAACTAATTTAGCGTGTCCGCTACACGGCTTACGCTTTGTTTATAATCATTTATCAAGTGATGGTAACGAACTTCAAAGTTCACTACTCAATTTGTTTTGACCCGTTTGGATGCCGAAATTAAGGCATCATTCAAGATATTTCAAAAAAATCCGTTTCTATCACTTGTTTTGACCCATTTTACTTGTTTAAAACACAGTCACTTCCGTGACATATTGGTTTATCTTGTTTACCATGTTTCAATATGACAACATAAGACTAACAAATAATTGTAATGTAACGAAACGGTAAATTTCGTACCTTTAGAGCACACCTTTCCCACGCGTATTCCCTCCGGCTTGTCCGCTTGAGGATCCGGACTCCTTGCCTAAAGAGTTCAATTTACAATTAATTTAGAACTCTTTTTATGATCATTAACGCATCATTATCAACAATAATTGAATCTGCGTTTTCATCCAATTTTTAACATTTCAATCTCTACATAGGCATTTTATCAAACACCTAGCGGGTCAGATTTTTATATAAACCAACCCAAGTTCATGACTTGAAATTAGCATCTAATTTAACTTCAATTAGAAAATTCCACACATGTCTTAACATCAATATTTCTGAAATTACTTCACGAATTCAGATTGCGCTAGAACAAGAATCATAATTCAAGTATTTATCAAGTTTCTTCAAGCTCATTAATCCCCTACCATGTAAATCACAACCTTACAAATATGATGCAAGGTTTTCACAAGAATTCATCTAGGGTTCAACTCTAGACATCATATTACTTCAAGATTCATTCATGCATGACATATTTAGGCTCAATTTCAATTTTTCACAATTAACCTAGAATTCATGATGAATCAAAACATCACAATTTTACATACCTTATGATCCTTTCAACTAGGTAATCATGAATCTGTGCTCGAAAATTGATTTAGACTTGATTTAGGCTTCCAATTTTGAGCTTTTGTGAAGAATTGGGTTTGAAAAGAAAACCCTGGTCGCCCCCTCTTGTTCTGTTCGACCAGACACTCACGTATGTGGGTGTTTGGTATGTTAATTTCTTATTTTAACATTAAATTTCAATCTTTGCAAGTTTGGTCCCTAAGCTTTGTTTAATTTATAATCTAAGTGATTTAATCTTATTATATGCCACCTCAAGTCTTGTATTTAACTAGGTTATAAATTTCTAGTTAATTGATTATATAATTTATAATTCTAATATAAGGTTTTATATTTCCAGGTTGTTACAAGTCCACCCCCTTAAAGAGGGTTTCGTCCCCGAAACCGAATTACGTACCAAATAATGTGGGGTAGAGCCGTTGCATCTCCTCCTCGGATTCCCATGTGGTATCCGAACCCTTTCTATGTTCCCACTTGACCTTTACTTGGTTGATCTCCTTGTTTCTTAAGGTTTTTACCTTACGATCCAAAATCGCAATGGGCTTTACCACGTAGTTTAGTCTGTCATCCACCTCGATGTCGTCGTAGTGGATATAAGTTGTCTCATCCGCTATGTGACACCCCAGGAAAACCAGTAAACTACACAACACAACTAGCTTCCTCAGTAACCCACGTACTAAATTTCGGGACAAAAATTTCTTTCAAGTTGGGGATAATGTGACAACCCGAGTTTTCAAGGTCTCTATCCGATTTAACTTCGTACTTATTTGCAAAGTGTATTCTATGTTTAATTGATGTGCAATATACGTGATGGTTGTAGATTCGTGGTGTGTATATTATGTGTGAATGTGCTATACGTATCTTGTATAATAAATTGTACAAGAATTAAAACATGTATTCCTTGCAAAACAAACCCACACCCCACGAAAACACATCCCACGAAAACACTCTAGTGTTTTCGTCTACAAAGAGGCCAACGAAAACAGAAGTGGGCTTGGCCCAGTAACGTCATGATATACTGTTTTGATTATAACCTTTACACGAGAACGGCATTTGGCAAAACCCTAACCACCTATCACGTTCTCTCTCTCTCGCTACCCTTGGAACTCGACGGCAACAGCTTTTTTTTTTCGCGAAACTCCATCCCTCGTGTCCGTAGTGCATCCTGACCCCCACCCTCTGTTAGTGTAATATTATTCCTGTTAATATGTTGGTTGTGTGTGAGCATGTGAATGTTATTAATCAATATTGTATGTATATGATTTTCAAACATGTTACTTGAGATATTGGTCCAATAGATTTGTAGATTCATGGATTGATAGAAGTGGATAAGAGTTACTTTAAGTTGTCGGCCATTATACTTATATGTGCATGTGAATTGTCAGGTATCATATGATTTCTTTTATGTGCAAAGGGGTATTGCATGGGAAATTGGATGGAATATAGTCTGCGAAGGGGTCTGGTTAATCGATGACTTAATGAGTAATGTTTGTGTTTCATGATTGACTTTATGACATTTGCATCTGATTATATTTATTTAAGGATCATGATTAATGAGTGACTTTATGATATGAATGTGAGCAAGATCTGAAAACATGTTAACTTGCTACAGTATCCGTTTGGGTGATATGTTAATCGATCTATTGTATGCGTAACTAGGGTTCATGTTAAATACTCGGTACTGCCGTGCTTTGTTATGACTATTGGAAATATTATTGACTATTTTGATTTCGATAATCAACCAATGATTAATGACAAAATGAAACAGTGGTAATTGAGTAATGTTTCTGGGTTAGGTAACTGTTAACCAGGTTGATGATCAGTCAATGAAAACACAAGGAACCATGACGAAAACACTTTAGTGTTTTCGTCATACATCCACTCGACGAAAACCCCCAGATTTCGTCACCTAGGGTTTTCGTCCAAAGATAAATTCGTTGGGTGTTTGGCACACTAACTCGGTTAAGTATGTAACATTGTTAGTGTGTAAATTATGTTAAGTTGTTAAACTGTTAACTCTAATTGTTTGCGAACTCAGTTAGTAAACCAACACTGTTAGTTCATTATCCCTATTATGTATATCACTTCAGTTAAGTTGTTAACCTTGTTTAGTAGGTTAAAGAATAACCATGTTAGAATGACTGTGAATGACGTTATGTGAAACATGAATCGTATGCATGTGATTAACTGTTGTGAAATGCTTGATCTTAACTGCCAAACACACTTTGTGGCATTGATTGCATGCGAAACTTTACGAACTTAGACTGATTAAGTATACGTGCCTGATATAGGACTTGATTGATTACTTGTGAGCATAGTTTAGCATACCGAGCAAACCAATGTGAGTTCACACTCTTACCAAGGCATGGGATTCCCGGGGTTGGGAATGGGATTAAATGATTACTTGTACTTTCATCGTTACTAGAATACGTACCACTGACCTCGTTAGTAGAAGGTCACTTATAGATACAGCTAGACTAGTAACACATGGGAAGCCCCCACTAATCTTCGTAAACGTGCCTGGAATGGCCGCGATACGAATACTAATCTTCGCACACATGCCTGGAATGGCCGCGATACGAATACTAATCTTCGCACACATGCCTGGAATGGCCGCGATACGAATACTAAACTTCGCAAACATGCCCGGAGGGCCGCGATACAAATACAACTAGTCTAGAATACATGGGAAACCCCCACAAATCTTCGCAAACATGCCTGGAAGACCGCGATACAAATAAATACGATACATAGTTTACTAAACAAACATACGGTTTACGAAACGAATACTATAACTAAACAACCAACTGTGAACTTGCTCAACTTTGTTGTTGACTCGTTGTTACATGCCTTGCAGGTCAATAGGTACACATGGAGCTTGCACTGGGAGGCGCGGTCGTTGTGGACATGGATCGTGGATGCCATGTTAAACATTTATCATACTTTTGAACTTATACTTGGGTTTTTAAACATTATGCTTCCGCTTACTACTTAAACTATGTTTTGATTTGAACACCAGTTATATTGAGGTTGGGTGTTACAATTACTATTATGATATGTTCAATATGATTGGTGGCTTGATCCTGGTCATGTCACGCCTCCAAGCGGTGAAACTCCGCGTGTGGACTTTGGGGGTGTGACAGATTGGTATCAGAGCCTTTGGTTATAGTGAACTTGGTTTTAATAAGGGAAAAAGTTTTGTTAAAACCAGACTATAACCTGAACAGTGCTCAACGATCCACAACGACGCTTCGCTCCACGTGCAAGACTCAACACTATAGGTAATACTATTCGTGTTTACATTGCCTACTTGCTAGATTACATAGAACTTTGCTCACGGTATGCTTAGATAAACGTAACAACTGTTGATCGAAACACTTATGTGCTTACTCTCTTCTGTCATCGCACTTTCGCGAACCTCTCTTACTCATGTTCTCTTTGATATCAAGATCATGAGTGGACGCGTTAACCTAACCCAAGCCCAGTTGGCGGCTTTGATCACTGAACAAGTTACTGCAGCACTCGCAGCTGCCCAGGCAGGAGGTATAGCCTGCCATCACAACTTACTCTAGGATCCTTAGATCCTACTTTCGTAAACCGACACTTGTGCTTAATTTTGTTTACTCTTACGCACAAGACAAGTCAACACACTCAGCCTCCTGTGTGCACATTCAAGACGTTCATGGACTGTCGTCCTAGTACTTTCAGTGGCACGGAAGGAGCAGTTGGACTCCTCCATTGGTTTGAAAAGCTCGAGTCCGTATTTGAGATGTGTGAATGCCCTGAGGCTCGCAGGGTGAAGGACGCCACTGGTACTCTAGAAGGCATTGCGCTGACTTGGTGGAATGCGCAAGTTCAGATGTTAGGGTTGACTGCTGCTAACGCCACCCCTTGGAACGATTTCAAGGAACTAATCAAGCAAGAATACTGTACACGTGATGACATCCACAAGTTAGAAGTGGAGTTCTTTAATCTGAAAATGACGGGGTCAGAGATTGAGGCGTATACGAAAAGGTCAAACGAGCTGGCCATCTTGTGTCCAACCATGGTGGACCCCCCTATCAAGCGTATTGAGTTGTATCTCAAAGGGCTAGTACCGGAAATTCAAAGCCAGGTGACATCGTCCAATCTTGCTACTATCCAGGATGTTACTCGTCTTGCCCATCGCCTCACAGATCAGGCAGTGGAACAGAACAAGTTGTCTAAACGTATTGGTGCTACTACTATTACTACTTCTGCTACTCCCAGTGACAACAAACGAAAATGGGATTGAACCTCCAGCAAGGGTTCAACTTCAGTTCAGTCCCAGGCACAGCAGCTAAAGACAGATAATTACCAGAGCCCCAGTCAGCAGTCTTCTGGTAGTCAAGGGCAGGGTGGATATCGAGGAAACCACCCAAAGTGCAACAGATGCAACAGGCACCACAGTGGTCAGTGCAACAGGGGTCATTGCCAGAGGTGTCTCAAGATGGGTCATGAAGCCAAGGATTGCAGGAGCTCACGACCTGCGAATCAGAACCAACAACAACAACCAACAGCTCCACAGAACCAACAGCGACAGCGAGGTAACATGGGATGCTTTCAGTGTGGTGCTGAAGGCCACTTCAAACAGGACCGCCCCCAGTTAAATCAAAATCCGAACAACAACAACAACAATAATCAGGGCAACGAGAATAACAACGGGGGTAATAACGACGGCAATGGTGCCAGGGGTCGAGTGTTCGTGATTGGTCAGGGTGATGCTAGGAATGACCCCAATGTTGTGATAGGTTCGACATCGTTATTGGTATGGATTGGCTACCTCCACATCGAGCAGAGATTCTTTGCAAAGAAAAGATCGTTCGCATTCCTCGTGCTGGTGAAGAACCTTTGGTAATTCATGGTGACAAGGGTGGTGCTGTTGTGGGCATCATCTCCTTTCTTAAGGCCCAGAAGTGTTTGCGAAAGGGCCACACCGCTATCTTAACACTTGTTACTGACGCATCAACGAAAGAGAAGAAGATTGAGGATATTCCAGTTGTACGCGACTTTCCTCAAGTGTTTCCTGAAGATTTACCTGGGCAACCGCCTCATCGCCAGGTCGAATTTCAGATCGAGCTAGCTCCTGGAGCAGCACCCATAGCTCAAGCACCTTATCGCTTAGCTCCAACCAAATTGGAAGAACTATCTAAGCAGTTGCAAGAACTCTTGGATAAGGGTTTCATTCGTCCTAGCTCTTCGCCCTGGGGAGCTCCAGTATTATTTGTGAAGAAGAAAGACGGTACCTTCCGCATGTGCATAGATTACCGCGAACTGAACAAGGTGACCATAAAGAATTGCTATCCTCTTCCACGCATTGACGACTTGTTCGACCAGTTGCAAGGGTCGAGCTACTATTCAAAGATTGATCTGAGGTCATGCTACCATCAACTGAGAGTCCGGGACGAGGACGTCTCCAAAACAGCATTCAGAACACGTTACGGCCATTACGAGTTTCTGTTCATGCCATTCAGGCTAACAAACACGCCTGCAGTCCTCATGGACCTTATGAACAGAGTGTGCAAGCCTTACTTGGATAAGTTTGTGATTGTATTCATCGACGACATTTTGATCTACTCCAAGAGTCAGGAGGAACACGAGCAGCATTTACGACTTATTTTGGAACTACTTCGAGCTGAACAGCTGTACGCCAAGTTTTCAAAATGCGACTTCTAGCTTCGTGAAGTCCACTTTCTAGGCCACGTGGTGAACGAGGATGGGATTCATGTTGATCCATCTAAGATAGACTCGATTAAGAACTGGCCTGCACCCCGTACACCAACAGAAATCCGCCAATTCTTGGGTTTGGCGGGCTACTACAGAAGGTTCATCAAAGACTTCTCGAAGATTGCGCAACCTCTCACCTCACTAACGCAGAAAAGCGTATTTATCGTTGGGGAAATGCACAGGAATCAGCATTTCAGCACTTAAAGGATAGACTTTGTAGCGCACCTATCCTCTCATTGCCTGAAGGCACAGACGATTTTGTAGTCTACTGCGACCCATCTATTCAGGGTCTTGGATGTGTGTTGATGCAACGGGATAAAGTCATTGCTTATGCTTAGCGCCAACTTAAGATTCACGAACGGAATTACACTACAGACGATATAGAGCTGGGAGCTGTTGTTTTTGCGCTCAAGATATGGCGACATTACCTGTACGGTACCAAGTGCACCATCTACACCGATCACAGGAGTCTCGAGCATATCTTCAAGCAGAAAGAGTTGAACATGCGTCAGCGTCGATGGGTCGAGCTTTTAAACGATTAAGAATGTGCTATAAAGTACCCTCCGGTCGACGCCCTCTGTCGAAAGGATACTACACCTAGGCGTGTACAGGCGTTGCAACTCACTATTCAGTCTAGTCTTCCTTCTCAGATACGAGATGCTCAGGTAGAAGCATTGAAACCAGAGAACGTCAGGGCTGAAGCCCTACGTGGTTCAAGGCAACGGTTGGAACAAAAGGCAGACGGCGCCTACTATGTAACGGGACGCATCTGGGTCCCACATTATGGCAATCTACGAGAACTTGTAATGGATGAAGCACATAAGTCTCGATACTCAGTAGATCCTGGTTCGGATAAGATATACCACGATCTCAGAACTACGTATTGGTGGCCTAGCATGAAAGATCATATAACAACTTACGTTAGCAAGTGTTTGACTTGTGCGAGAGTCAAAACGGAATATCAGAAACCATCAGGCCTACTCCAACAGCCAGAAATACCACAATGGAAATGGGAGCAAATTTCCATGAATTTTGTTACTGGTCTGCCTAGATCTCAACGTGGGAATGATACTATTTAGGTGATCGTGGATCGACTCATAAAGTCTGCACACTTCTTGGCTATCAAGGAAACGGATAAGTTCTCCACCTTAGCAGACGTCTACCTTAAGGAAGTTGTCTCGAGGCATGGGGTGCCAACCTCTATTATTTTCGATCGTGATGCACGATTTACTTCAGAACTGTGCCAGGCAATGCACAAATCTTTTGGCTCTCGATTAGACATGAGCACAGCTTATCACCCTCAGACGGATGGGCAGTCTGAGCGCACTATTCAAACTCTAGAAGACATGCTTCGTGCATGTGTAATCGATTTCGGCAACGGCTGGGAAAAACACCTCCCGTTAGTAGAGTTCTCGTATAACAACAGTTACCACACCAGCATTCAAGCCGCTCCATTCGAGGCATTGTACGGGCGTAAATGCCGATCACCTCTTTGTTGGGCAGAGGTGGGTGATAGTCAGATCACAGGACCAGAACTGGTAGTAGACGCAACGGAAAGGATTGCACAGATACGACAACGCATGGCGGCAGCTCGCGACCGTCAGAAAGCCTACGCTGATAAGCGTAGGAAACCTCTAGAATTCCAGGTCGGGGACCGGGTTCTACTCAAAGTCTCACCCTGGAAGGGTGTGGTTCGTTTTGGCAAACGGGGCAAGCTCAATCCGCGATATGTTGGACCGTTCAAAATCATTGAGAAAATAGGCAGGGTGGCCTACAAACTAAACCTACCAGCGGAACTCAGTGCAGTTCACAACGTTTTCCACGTGTCGAATCTGAAGAAGTGTCTGTCAGATGAGACCCTCATAGTTCCTTTGAAGGAGCTCACTATCGACGATCAGTTGCGATTCGTCGAGGAACCAGTTGAAAACACGGACCGAGACGTTAAGGTCCACAAGCACAGTAGACTACCTCTTGTTTGAGTTCGTTGGAACTCCCGTCGTAGCCCAGAGTTCACCTGGGAACGAGAAGATCAAATAAAACTCAAGTATCCCCATTTATTCGAAAACAGTGCAACCACTACTGAGGCTGAAGCTACTACAGAATTTCGGGACGAAATTCCAAATCAACGGGGGGATGATGTGACACCCCAGGAAAACCAGTAAACTACACAACACAACTAGCTTCCTCAGTAACCCACGTACTAAATTTCGGGACGAAAATTTCTTTCAAGTTGGGGATAATGTGACAACCCGAGTTTTCAAGGTCTCTATCCGATTTAACTTCGTACTTATTTGCAAAGTGTATTCTATGTTTAATTGATGTGCAATATACGTGATGGTTGTAGATTCGTGGTGTGTATATTATGTGTGAATGTGCTATACGTATCTTGTATAATAAATTGTACAAGAATTAAAACATGTATTCCTTGCAAAACAAACCCACACCCCACGAAAACACATCCCACGAAAACACTCTAGTGTTTTCGTCTACAAAGAGGCCAACGAAAACAGAAGTGGGCTTGGCCCAGTAACGTCATGATATACTGTTTTGATTATAACCTTTACGCGAGAACGGCATTTGGCAAAACCCTAACCACCTATCACGTTCTCTCTCTCTCGCTACCCTTGGAACTCGACGGCAACAGCTTTTTTTTTCGCGAAACTCCGTCCCTCGAGTCCGTAGTGCATCCTGACCCCCACCCTCTGTTAGTGTAATATTATTCCTGTTAATATGTTGGTTGTGTGTGAGCATGTGAATCTTATTAATCAATATTGTATGTATATGATTTTCAAACATGTTACTTGAGATATTGGTCCAATAGATTTGTAGATTCATGGATTGATAGAAGTGGATAAGAGTTACTTTAAGTTGTCGGCCATTATACTTATATGTGCATGTGAATTATCAGGTATCATATGATTTCTTTTATGTGCAAAGGGGTATTACATGGGAAATTGGATGGAATATAGTCTGCGAAGGGGTCTGGTTAATCGATGACTTAATGAGTAATGTTTGTGTTTCATGATTGACTTTATGACATGTGCATCTGATTATATTTATTTAAGGATCATGATTAACGAGTGACTTTATGATATGAATGTGAGCAAGATCTGAAAACATGTTAACTTGCTACAGTATCCGTTTGGGTGATATGTTAATCGATCTATTGTATGCGTAACTAGGGTTCATGTTAAATACTCGGTACTGCCGTGCTTTGTTATGACTATTGGAAATATTATTGACTATTTTGATTTCGATAATCAACCAATGATTAATGGCAAAATGAAACGGTGGTAATTGAGTAATGTTTCTGGGTTGGGTAACTGTTAACCAGGTTGATGATCAGTCAACGAAAACACAAGGAACCATGACGAAAACACTTTAGTGTTTTCGTCATACATCCACTCGACGAAAACCCTTAGATTTCGTCACCTAGGGTTTTCGTCCAAAGATAAATTCGTTGGGTGTTTGGCACACTAACTCGGTTAAGTATGTATCATTGTTAGTGTGTAAATTCTGTTAAGTTGTTAAACTGTTAACTCTAATTGTTTGCGAACTCAGTTAGTAAACCAACACTGTTAGTTCATTATCCCTATTATGTATATCACTTCAGTTAAGTTGTTAACCTTGTTTAGTAGGTTAAAGAATAACCATGTTAGAATGACTGTGAATGACGTTATGTGAAACATGAATCGTATGCATGTGATTAACTGTTGTGAAATGCTTGATCTTAACTGCCAAACACACTTTGTGGCATTGATTGCATGCGAAACTTTACGAACTTAGACTGATTAAGTATACGTGCCTGATATAGGACTTGATTGATTACTTGTGAGCATAGTTTAGCATACCGAGCAAACCAATGTGAGTTCACACTCTTACCAAGGCATGGGATTCCCGGGGTTGGGAATGGGATTAAATGATTACTTGTACTTTCATCGTTACTAGAATACGTACCACTGACCTCGTTAGTAGAAGGTCACTTATAGATACAGCTAGACTAGTAACACATGGGAAGCCCCCACTAATCTTCGTAAACGTGCCTGGAATGGCCGCGATACGAATACTAATCTTCGCACACATGCCTGGAATGGCCGCGATACGAATACTAATCTTCGCACACATGCCTGGAATGGCCGCGATACGAATACTAAACTTCGCAAACATGCCCGGAGGGCCGCGATACAAATACAACTAGTCTAGAATACATGGGAAACCCCCACAAATCTTCGCAAACATGCCTGGAAGACCGCGATACAAATAAATACGATACATAGTTTACTAAACAAACATACGGTTTACGAAACGAATACTATAACTAAACAACCAACTGTGAACTTGCTCAACTTTGTTGTTGACTCGTTGTTACATGCCTTGCAGGTCAATAGGTACACATGGAGCTTGCACTGGGAGGCGCGGTCGTTGTGGACATGGATCGTGGATGCCATGTTAAACATTTATCATACTTTTGAACTTACACTTGGGTTTTTAAACATTATGCTTCCGCTTACTACTTAAACTATGTTTTGATTTGAACACCAATTATATTGAGGTTGGGTGTTACAATTACTATTATGATATGTTCAATATGATTGGTGGCTTGATCATGGTCATGTCACGCCTCCAAGCGGTGAAACTCCGCGTGTGGACTTTGGGGGTGTGACACGCTAGACATTTCCGAAGATGTGACACATGAAATGTGCTATGAATTCTGCTTAACTCCTCCGGTGGTTCAAGGTGGTAAGCTACCTTTCCTACCCGTTCAACAATCGTCAACGGCCCGATAAATCTTGGGCTCAATTTCCCTCTCTTTCTAAACCGGATAACCCCCTTCCATGGGGATACTTTAAGCAGGACTTTGTCGCCAACCTGGAACTCGATCGGTCTCCTCCTTTTGTCAGCATATGACTTTTGTCTATCTTGAGCCGCTTTCAAGTGAGCCCGAACCACATCAATCTTCTCATTAGTGGCTCGTACTATATCTTGGTGGGCAAGTTCACATGGGCCCACTTCACCCCAACATACCGGGGTTCGGCATTTCCTACCATAGAGCATTTCGTACGGTGCCATCCCAATGCTAGCATGGTAGCTGTTATTGTACGAAAACTCGACCAATGGTAAATGGACATCCCAACTGCCTCCAAAGTCGATTATACACGCCCGTAGCATGTCCTCCAACGTTTGTATTGTTCTTTCACTCTGTCCATCCGTCTGAGGATGGTACGCAGTACTTATGAACAATTTGGTTCCAATTTGCTCTTGAAACTCTCGCCAGAAGTTTGAAGTGAACCGGGTATCCCTATCGGACACTATGGATACCGGTACACCGTGGCGTGCCACTATCTCATTAGTGTAAACCTCCGACATCTTTTCTAACATGTAAGTCTCACATATTGGAATAAAGTGAGCACTCTTTGTCAATCTATCAACCACCACCCATATTGCATCAAATCCACGGTTCGTCCTCGGTAGTTTGGTTAACAGGTCCATTGTAATATGTTCCCATTTCCAAACCGGAACTTCCAACGGTTGAAGCTTACCGTATGGTTTTTGGTGTTCTGCCTTGACTTGTAAACATGTTAGGCATTTCTCCACGTATTTCACCACATCTCTTTTCATTCCGGGCCACCAATAGTTTTGTTTCAAGTCGTTATACATCTTGGTGGCCCCCGAATGGATGGAATAACTGGATTTGTGAGCCTCATCCAGTAGAAGCTTTTTAACTCCACATGTGTTAGGAACCCAAATTCTATTGAATCGTGTTTTCAACCCGTGATTGCCTTCTTCAAGATCTTTAACTTGACCAACGATTCTTTCCTTTCTCCAATTTTCCGCCTTTACTGCTTCATCTTGTGCTCCTCGGATTCGTTCAAGTAAGCCCGAGGTCACAATAAGCTGCATTGATTGTACTCGTATCGGAGCGTAATCTGCCTTTCGGCTTAACGCATCGGCCACCACATTGGCTTTCCCGGGGTGATAGTGTATTTCACAATCATAATCCTTGACTGTTTCCAACCACCGCCTTTGCCTCATGTTTAATTCCTTCTGATCGAAGAAATATTTTAAACTTTTATGGTCAGTAAAGATTGTACATTTTACCCCATATAAGTAATGTCTCCATATTTTTAAGGCAAACACTACTGCTGCCAGCTCCAAGTCGTGAGTCGGGTATTTCTTTTCATGGATCTTCAATTGCCTCGAGGCATAGGCGATGGCCATGCCTCGTTGCATTAAAACACATCCGAGCCCCGAATGCGACACATCCGAGTAAACCACCATGTCGTCGACTCCTTCCGGTAATGTTAGCACCGGAGCGTGAGTTAACCTTTCTTTAAGCGTTTGGAAAGCTTCCTCCTGTTCAATGCCCCATACAAACTTTTCCTCCTTGCGAGTCAATTTGGTCAATGGTAAAGCAATTTTGGAGAAATCTTGTATGAATCTCCTATAATATCCCGCGAGCCCTAAAAAGCTTCGGATTTCCGAGGGATTTCTTGGAGTGTTCCATTTTGACACGGCCTCTACTTTTGACGGATCCACTAGTACCCCGTCAGCACTAATGATATGCCCGAGAAACTGCACCTCTCGTAGCCAGAAAGAACACTTTGAGAATTTCGCATACAACTTCTCTCGTCTGAGTGTCTCTAACACTTCTTGCAAATGATACACGTGCTCAGCTTCATTCTTCGAATACACTAAAATGTCATCGATAAATACAATTACCGACTTATCCAGCATAGGTTTGCGAACCCGGTTCATGAGGTCCATGAAAGCTGCGGGTGCATTAGTCAACCCAAAGGACATTACAAGGAACTCATAATGCCCGTACCGCGTACGAAAAGTCGTCTTCGGTACATCCTCCTCCTTGACTTTCAGTTGGTGATAACCCGATCTGAGATCAATCTTTGAGAAATAACTTGCTCCTTGCAGCTGGTCGAACAAGTCATCAATTCTTGGAAGTGGGTATCGATTCTTTACCTTGAGTTTGTTTAACTCTCGGTAATCAATACACATGCGCATACTGCCGTCTTTCTTTTTCACGAATAGAACTGGTGCGCCCCACGGGGATATACTTGGTCAGATAAACCCTTTGTCGAGCAATTCTTGGATTTGAGACATCAATTCTTGTAGCTCTGATGGCGCTAGCCGATACGGCGCCTTGGCCACAGGTTTTGCGTCTGGAATCAATTCGATTCCAAACTCTGCCTCCCGTTCTGGTGGTATTCCCGGTAGTTCTTCCGGGAACACATCTTCATAATCACGTACCACCGGCACGTCTCCAATTTTGAGGGATTCATTCTCCGACTTGCTTGCGTATACCATGTCATGTTTCATAAGTTTGTGGGCTTCTAACATTGAGCATACCACCGGGTTACCCCCTTTTTCACCATATATCGTAACGTGCTTTCCGCTAGGAGACGTCAGTTTTATCTCCTTCCGGAAACAAATCACCTTCGCGTGGAATTGGGACAACCAATCCATTCCTACAATCACTTGGAATTCTCCCATCGACATCGGGATCAAATCTATTTTGTATTCTTCGTCATCAATGCTCAATTTACAGTTTGCACATACGTCGCAAACAATAAAACTCTTGTTGTTACCTATCTCTACTTCTAAGGGCATAGGTAATTTTGTTAGAACAAATGAAAGATGTCGAATAAATCCATATGAAATAATGGATTTATTCGCACCCGTATCAAATAATACACGTGCAGGAATCGAGTTTACAGCAAATATACCTGAGACCACTTCAGGTTCAACTTTTGCTTCAGCGGCAGTCAATTGGAAGGATCTTGCCTTTGCTTTTGGGGCTTCACCTTTCGCGTCTTGCCCATCTTTCCTTCCAATCAGCTCTGGGCATTCCGACTTCTTGTGACCCGGTCGATAACAATTGTAGCAAACTGTCACTTTCTCCGGGCATGATGTAGCCATGTGTCCCGTCTTCCGACATATGGGACAAGGTTTATCCTTGAAGCGGCATTCGCCCTTATGACCCTTTCCACATATTTTGAAACTTGGCGACCCGCC
>JARYGA010038753.1:0-49644 GCA_030545235.1 Helianthus tuberosus
AGTTACTTAAATCGAAAACATCATCATCGAGTAAAGTTATCCTACAAAGTCTCTTAAATCTAAGAAGTATACAATGGCACAATGAATCGTAAAATATAACACAGTGCCGAAAAACATAACACAACATCGAGTAAAAAGACACGGTGCTAAATAAAAATACACAATGATATAAACAAATATTCTATAATCTACAAGCTATAAATCTATAAGTTTAAACCTAAAATCTCATATCATAGAGTTCGATGAGACAGTTCCAATGTCGCTTGAATGAGGTCAATCAGAGTTCGTTTGATACCTTTCTTGCGACTTATTCTTTAGAGATTATTCATAACATAAAACTTATATATTGTTATATTATGTGTATTCTTACTAAGATAACTAACATTAGCATATTATTAACATTTAATATATATAATCTCAACTAAGAAAATATTTCATATGGTTAAATATAACCAATATTTTTTTAAAGTTCTGTTTTTAAACATCTTACATTATTAGCTAATTACATTACTTGCAACTACTAAATATTTAACTTTAGAGATATTATTCATAACATAAAACTTCTATATTGTTTGCATTTTACTAAAATAAATAAAAATAAATCAGTAAATAAAAATATGGAAAAGTCAATAGTGGAAATCATAAGATGGGGAGGATGATTGTGGACTTTTGGGCAAGCATGTGTGGCATCAATCATCACTTTGATATTGTATGCATCCATGTATACAAGCACCAAGAGATAAAAAGGGTCTCATTATGTCAATGAAATCCCCATGACAACATCCACTCATCAAGATAAACATCATTACCCTAATAAACAATGTTTATGATAATATAATTACAAAAAGTTATTCTCGTGGTTTTTTACTTCATTTGTCTAAAAACATTAAAAAAGTTATAATGGTTTGACAATTATGACCTTTCGACCTAAAAGTAAATTAACTTGGTGAGAGGTTATATGGATAAGATTTAGAAAGTAATGGTGATTACGGAACAACTTAGATTAGAGAACCATATAATATCTGTATGTAACTTAGAGAACCATATAATATATTTGTGTGTAATGAAAGTTAGAAAGAGAGTTGAGTAAGATTACATATCCGTCTCATATATCACAGTTAATGTAAAAAAAAGTTAATGGATTTTAATAATCCTAAGTTTCACATGTTGTTCGATAATAATCCCAACTTTAAAAAGTCTCTCTAACGATCCCAACTTGCATCGATTCTTTTCTAACATATAAGAATTGGATATCCTCAATAGATTCAAGTGCACATGTAGCCTCCTTAATAGATACAAGTGCACTACAGTTAGAAAATGATCAATGATCGCAAAATTCTTACAAGTTGTGATCGTTTGAGAGAATTTTTAAAGTTGAGATTATTATGAGACAACAGGTAAAACTTAGGATTATTAAAATCTAACAACCCTACAGAATTACAAGTGTATATACAGTTTCTTTGGTTCCCTAGTTTGAATTGATTTTATATTAACAGGTAATCAAACTAAAGAAGTCATCTAGATGATATCTGTCAAAGAAGAAAATTAGATATAATATAGAGGCTAGTGTGCAGGGGCGAAGCATTGAAGGGGTCGGGGGGCGGCTGATCCCCGAACTTTTCGCTCAGTAGTGTTATGTATGTACATTTCATATAAAAATTTTTAGGTATATACATTTTCGACCCCCCGGTTTTATAAAAAAAATTAGGTATATACTTTTAGGTCCGGTGATTCCGAACCCCTGGTGGAAATTTTCAAGTTTCGCCACTGCTAGTGTGTAATATGGTGTTTTATATAAACACCATCTTTGTAACCCTAATTGCAATTTTCTTACAATTCAATACAATCCAATTCAAGTCTCTTTTGTTCTCTATACCATTTGACATGGTATCAGAGCAGTATTTCTGATTCTTGAACACTTTGCTCATCATCTACAATTTATTCCAAGCCAATCCAACATCAAACCAGGAAAAACCCGATAATCAAAACCAAAACCAAAACCAAAACCAAAATCAAACTCCGAAAATCGAACCTGGTAACTACGTCGCTGCCGCATCCACTGCCGTTGACACCAACCTCTGGCCGCCGTAAAAAGAACATCATCAACTACACCTATCTACGTCACTTATTTTAACATCAAACCAACATACTTCTATGTCTGCAAATTGAAGAATTTGAACTTTTCACTTCTTGGAATCTTGAATAGAAGAGAGACACCTTACCATCACACCATGTCCCTCGGAGACATCTATTTTTTTTTCTAATACATACAATATTTTAGAGGTGCAAATTTTTAATAAATATAATAAATAAGTTTGTTAATTATGAATACGTAATGTGTTAATTTTTATGTTTTGTTTATATTTAGTTATATTCACGGGTGTTTTTAAGTTTAAAGAGAAATAAATTAAAAGGAAATGAAGAGTTTTTGGATCATTTTACTTGTAGAAGAGGGAAAAAAAATACAAGCAGCGAAAACAAAAATCATTTTCCTATGAATCTTTTACAATGTCCATGCTTTTAAACATATAAAATGCAATGTTTATATAGTTTTCTCTATTCTGAACAAGGTTATGATTTCTTGTGTGACAAGTATCATGACAAAATTTGATAACAAATTCAAGAGGTTCTTACCTATAAATCGAACAATATTAGCTGGTATGACAGATCAAATATTGCAAGAGCCACTCCTATGTCGTTCGGGATGATAGGGAAAAATTCATCAAGAACGATTAGTCTGGGAGCGTTTGTGATACTTTAGGTGAATCTCACATTCCTAAGGGTGAATCTGATCAATAACGATGAGTCCCAAAGAGGTAAGTGAGTAACTGTATCACCCTAAACAAATCTCACATCGGTTTATTAGACGTTACTTTGGGCGTTAAAATGTTGATGAAATGACAACTTAACCCCTACACCACCATTTTAATTTTTTTCATAATTTTTTCACCTCAGTTCCCCTTATCCCATCTGGGTTTTACTTCAAAATCAAAATTATCATACAGGTTTCTTTAAATTTTCTCAAATTCCATTTCCTAATTGCAAAGATCCCAAATTTGTTGAATCTTTGACCTCAATTGGGTCGAAATCTTTATTCAAAAGGGAGTTTACTCCAAGATTTATTCAACAATAAGAATGAAGAATCTACTTTACAATTATCTAAAACGAAAAAAAATATGAGATATAATCAGCAGATCTTTTACAAATCCAAAAAAAAAAGATACATTCTATATGTGAATCTCTTGAGTTTGCTCTCGAAGTCTCGCATTCCTCGCGCATTCTTCCTGATACAAGTAATAACGATAAACGTTGATTTTGGTCCATAAGAGTACTGATTTTTTCAAATATTTAGAAGGTGAACACATGTAATGTACGTTATATATAATTATATATCATTAAACTTGCCATCTAATAATGTTACAACGTTATGTCATCAAATAGAGACAGGGTTGTTCAATATTAAAATCTGACTTGAAAAAACCCAATATGCGAACTGAAGTGAATTCAGATTCGAATAACAGCTTTTCAAGTCGGATTACAAACAGATTCAAATTAGATTCGGTTTTCAAATTGATTTACAAGTTTGCGAGTTTCATATAGCCAACCCAGGTATCCAAATTCGAATTATATCTACCTCACATATATGTGTGTGTAGTGTTTGTTCAAATCAACGCGAATTGGGTTTATCCGTTCGAATTAACCCGAATCAGAATCGGTTTTTATAGTTCTAATTCGAATTCCGATTTGAGGAACCTGAGTCGGAATAACCTACGCAGCCCGAAAATCGATTCGACGAGCACCCCTAGGCAGAACCAAGGAGTCGGTTGACCCTCACCCTCCACCCATCGGGATTAATTGAATTTCTTTCGAGTTTACTTACTTGAAAAGCCTTTAACAACGAATAGCAACGCCTTTTCTCCAAGTTTGCTGCAGCATGCTTTTTCTTCAAAACTTCACAAGCTTTTTGCTCTGCTTGCAGTGTAACTCGCACATTTTGGAGCTTCTGCGACAAGAAACAAGTGGGTGCTGAAGCAGTGGTATAAAGGTTTGACCACAAAAGTCAAACTGTAAATCTTTCTTACGCATGGAAGTAGAAATTTCTTGTTACCGTATTTATTACCTGTTGAATACTCTTTGAAATCCCATCCATGGAACTAGTTAATTGCGCACGGCCAGCAGGAGTATTAAGCGCGTCTTTGAACTGTCAAAAGGCGGAGATCAACATAGGTTTAAGTTTGAAAAGTCAAAGCAACATCGGTTTTATTTACCTGTGAACTTAAAGAGTTTAATAAGGACGTTTCTTTAAGCATCAGCTCTTTTATTTCCAACAAAGCATTGTAGGTAGCATAGCATTTACGAGTTTGCCTGAGCTTTCCCTAACAAACAAAATGATGAAACGAAATCATTAAAGACTCTGAATTCAATATACAAAAGATAACCGACATACCTGGATGTGAACATTGAGTTCTGAAAACCGACGTTCATACCTGCAGCATAGACATAACTCTTTTCATAATTAACAATACTATATTATTGTTGATGGTCTTATAGATTTTACAAGGATTCTGCATTTCGACGTAAAAGATTTTGATGATTTACTTACTGGATGAGTTCAGCTTGTGTGGGAATGTCATCACGCTGGCGCTTTAATGATGTAATATCCCTTAGTTTCAAGGTGAGGGCCTACGTAACATCGGCAAACGTGAATCTTACACAGCAAAACCATGGCACAAGTGAAAGCATAAATAAATTTTAAACATTACTAGACTAGTTATGTACTTAGTTGTAACTGTTATAATCTTGAAGGTATCAATGTAATATCAAACTCTTTATATAGAGCGCCTATTCAACTCTGTTATATTTTTAGTCAATCTACACAACCTTTTTGGTCTCGTATGGTATTAAAGCTGATCACCAAGGCAACATAGGGTATAAATACTGGTCAAACTCATTCATTTGTACGTTATGAAAATTCTGGTTTTATAACAATTCTCTGTCATAATTCGTAAAATCCTGCAACTCATATTTCTATCAAAACAATGGTTATAAACATTAATCATTGCACATGGATTCCCAATTCATTAAATAAAGTTCATGCTCTTTTTAGTTATCACGACTTCATGCTTGGTTAAACCGTGCTTCTAACCCATCCATTGCTCAAGCATTTCGCTCTACCATATCTCACAACAACTCTCCTAGATCCACGTGATCTGCAACTTACGGATTCCCATCACAAAAAACCATCTTTAAGTCTTCCATTAACTGCCTATTCAACTTAGTTTTCAGTTAATGCCTACTGCCTCATCAGGTTTCAAGCCTTTACTGGCTGCCATCAACAAATGTGAAAAGCTTCAATGTGGGATTGCCGCATTAACAATTGTGATCGTGGCAATGGCAGCCAATTTATTTGGCGTCGACTTATAACACAATATACGGCACGTGCAATAGATGTGGCATTCGGCACATTCATCACGATGCTATAATCGTGATCCCACTACTATCTATGCTAGGGCGCTAGGCAAACAACCAACTTTGCTGACAGTCGTGCTTCTTCATCTGCTACCTCCACTCCATGGTTTCCACTTTTAGACATGGGAGCCATAGCCTCCCTCTGTTTGTACAACTACGAGGTTATCATATGATAATGACACAATCTTTGATTGTAATGGTTTCTAGACATGTGAGCTATAGGACCCCTTCTTCATTTGTTGCCTCAACAACCTGGCAGTGCTTTGCCACTTACACAGTTACACTCTTAATTATGTTGAGATTGCTCCCGAGGGTGCTAGCTTCATACGATCTCATACATATTGGAGCATCTACAGTGGGATGGTCTTTAATACTTCAAGCCAATGCCCTCGCTTATGACCACTCTTAACACATTATCTCTGGCTAACAGTGTTTCCTTCTCTGATTTGGTTAAATATAGAGAGATTGTTAGTGCCCTCCATTATGTTACTCTTTCTCGGCTTGGTATCACATTTGCAGTCGACAAGGTGTGCCACTTTATGCATGCTTAGACCGAAAATCGTCAGTATGCGATTAAATAGATTATACGCCATCCAAGGTTTAAAAAGGCGGAAATGGGTATCGAGGCGTTTTCCCTTAGCCTCACGAGGCGTAAGCCTCGAGGCAGGTCGAGGCTTAAGCCTCGAAACATTATTAAAAATATTAAAAAAATATATATATCTCTCATAAAAATCACAAAGTAACACAAAACAAACGTCATAAATAGAAAATAGTTCAACAAACAAGGTTTAACATAAAACAAACATCATAAAATAGTATAAAATAGTTCGAACAACTTAAATTAGTAATGTTATGACATCTAAATATCATAGAACTCGTTTTCCTCCACATCATCATCCTCAAAGTTTTCATCTGGCGTGTTTAGATCGTCATCTTCATCAACCAACTTAATAACTCTTTTCCGTTTCCTCCTAGATGATGAACTCTCACCTTCTTCCTCATTTGACCCGCCAACTCCACCAATGCCATCTTCATCCTCACTTAGGTTGGCTATCCACTCATCATCCAATTAGGTTATTTTAACCTAATAGATGTTTTTAAGTGAACTATTGGGTTGGCCCACCAATTAAGCCCAATAAACACTAAATGGGTCTAACATAAAGTCTAGAAAACCTAAAATTTTTCAATTTTCACAAGGTCTAGTGAGGCTTAAGCCTCACCGCCTCGCCTCAGCGCCTCGAAAAGCCTCGGAAAGCCTCGGATGACTGAGGCTTAGGTTTCAGTTGACCCCTATGAGGCTAAGCCTTTAAGGCGTTTTTTCATAGCCTCAGCCGAGGCGTAAGCCTCGAGGCGGGCCTCGGAAAGCCTTTTTAAACCATGACGCCATCTACATGGCCCTTCCGACTTTGCTTATCATACAAGCATTTCGATCAACACATCATTCCTTCACCAATTTGCAATGGCAACATAATTCACAAACATCTGCACTTCTGACTCTGGCCTAGATACAAAGCCACATAGTGACTGAAGTTACCTGGTTAGATGCTTTTCTAAGTGAACTTGGTGTCTGGACAACTTCAACTCCTACTGTATGGTGTAATAATCTAGGTGCAACCTATCTCTCCACTAATCCTATCTCCCATGGCCAAACAAAGCATGTGGAAGATTTTCATTTTGTTGAAAGGTCGGTCACAGAAATTTCCGTGCAAGTTTTATCAACAAATGATCAAATTGTTGATATCTTTACAAAGTCGTTGCCAACTCTTAGATTTCTCTCTTTACAATCCAGGCTACAAGCTATGGACTTACATGTAATTGTGATAGTCTAGAAACTATTTAGGTGTTGTATCAAAGTGCATATATAGAGTCCCTATATAACCCTATTATGCTTCCAGATTAAAAAATGTTTCCATTTTATATACGGCAATGTGTGCGCATACATATATGATATACCCACTAGCAATGCAAAAAGTGGAAGTCCATACGCGTTTTTCTTATTTTTACCCTTAAATCATATTAGATTATGCACAGATCAATAAATAAAGCCCTTATCCCTAACTAGTTCATTGTACGTATAACTATCTCTGCTACTGCTAATATGTATACGACACATTGACACCCTTGGATGATAAAAGATCAAACCCACATTAACATGCCTCGGCTATCTGTTTGAACCGAACATATGCAATACGGAAATACCTGTTTTGCTAATTTCAATCTGTCAACAGCGTTAGCTAACAAACGATCGACACCCTGGTCAGAACTTCCTCCATGCTCATCACTCTGTATCGTCTCTTCCAACTCATTAACCTCCGATTGCAATCTAGAATATTCTTCACTGAAATTTAATTCAACTTCCGCTTCTTGCTTCTCGAGATCCTAAACCACATTTTTCAAACATTTCAACACCTAATCACCATAAACCGAAAGCCTAGTCACTATAAAAGACACATTCACTTTGCTTACAAACTAAAACAGAATTATTTACGTCCAGTGGCGAAGCTTGAAAATTTCCACCGGGGGGTCGCAAGTCACCGGACCTAAAAGTATATACCTAAATTTTTTTTTTATAAAACCGGGGGGTCGAAAACGTATATACCTAAAAATTTCTATACGAAACGTACATACATAACACTACTGAGCGAAAAGTTCGGGGGGTCGGGCGCCCCCCCGGCCCCTTCATAGCTTCGCCCCTATTTACGTCAACGGTGAAACCTCAGTTTTTCTTTCAGTTCTCTATCCTCCCTGATCATAATCAAGACTGATAAACTAATACATAACAAACTAATAATACCTAATTAACAAATGGTTTATTTGTTTAATAACATCAAAACCATAAGTAGATCGAAACCTTTAACGTCTCCATAAGTGAAAGTAATCTCTGTACATGATCAGTAGCACCTGCCTTCTCAGCTTCAGCTCTCAAATCATGTGTCTTCTTCAGAGTTTCTGTAATCTGTTGATCCTGCAATATCAAAAAGAAAGAAGAATGTTAAAATCTACTAAAAAACTATTTTTTTTAATTAGGTTTTTTTTTTTTTCATTTTATTTTCAACTTCAACATATTTCCAGAAATAAAATCAACAATAAATCCTGTTTTATCAGAACAAGAAGAGAATAAACTGATTTACCATTTCTGTCATCGTTGCGTTCAATTGAACCATCAAATTTTCAAGATTTAGTAATTCTTGAAGCTGCAGAGCATAAATTTATCAACTAAACAGTCGATAAGAACTAAGAGAAATGGATAATCACCTATCAGGATTCTGTGTTCCTGAGTTTCATTAAATGAGAGAAAAGAAAAGATTCGGAAAGAAATAATTTTTAGTTGTGTTCCAGAGTTTCATTAAAGGAGAGAAAAGAAGAGAAAATGAGAGATTTTTTGCCTAAAATTAATCTTTCCAATTTGGAAAGAAACGGAGAGAAAGAAGAGAAAAGGAGAGAATCATTTCTTTTCTCTTCTTAACTTAACTCGGGAACACTAAGTAAACCTAATCGAGTAATCGATTGAGAACTAATATGCCCTAATTGTTACTAATTTGGGGAATTTTTGCTATCGTTTAAGTGAATTACACGTTGGTTTGCATTGCCATATGGTAATGATTAAATTACATACAAAAATAATAAAGTTACTCTTACATGTATCTAACTAGTTGATGCCCGCCCGCGTTGCGGGGAGATGGCCGAATAATTCTCAATCAATTAAAAAACACAACTATAATTTTGCTAGGGAAAAAACTAAAACGATGATAAGACCGTAATTTTCGGCTCAGAGCAAAAATGTAGTTTTTCACAACTAATGAACGAGTGTTAGACAGCTCTTTGACATGAGAAAAAAAATTAAATGGAGTAAACCAATTAAAAAAAACTTTTATAATTTTGCTAAAAAAATAAAACGATGGGAAAAGCGTAATTTTGAACCGAGGGCGAGATGATAATTTTAATTCAGGGATGAAATCGTAAATTAAAAGGACCAATGGGGGAGTGCCAGGCACCTGCCGGCATGACTGCAAATTTACACCGGGGGTAAAATTGTAATTTAACCAGGAAAGCAAATAAAAACGATGGAGAAAATGTAAATTTAAGTTGGAGGAAAAATTCTAATTTGGCTGTGAGAAAAAAAAATAATGGCAAAACTCTAAATTTAAATGGGGCAAAATCGTAATTTTTAACCGAGGACAAAATTGAAATTTTTAGCTGGGAGCAAAAACGTACATTTATTTTTAAGTAGGAGGTAAAAACATAATTTTGAACTGATGGCAAAATCGTAGTTTTAAGGAAAAAACTAACGGTAAAAGTGTAAATTTAAATGGGGCAAAATCGTAATTTTTAACCGAGGGCAAAATAAAATTTTTTAGCTGGGAGCAAAAGCGCGAATTTATTTTTAAGCGGAGGTAAAAACATAATTTTGAACTGATGGCAAAATCGTAATTTTAAGGGGAAAAAGCTAATGGCAAAAGTGTAAATTTAAACGGGGCAAAATCGTCATTTTTAACCGAGGGCAAAATCGAAATTTTTAGCTGGGAGTAAAAGCGCAAATTTATTTTTAAGTGGGGGCAAGAACATAATTTTATACTGATGACAAAATCGTAATTATAAGGCGGGATAAAATCGTAAATTTGCTCGGCCAATAAGGAAGTGCCAGGCAACTGCCTGGCACTATTTCCCTGCCGCCCTTTTAATCCAATCAGCGGTAGAAACTATGCCCGCCGACTCTTAGTTTTGTTGTTGAAAATGATAAATATACATATAATAAATAATAAAATTATCCTAAATATACAAATGAACAACAATAACTATAACCAGTAAATTTCACAAATAGTAAAGCTACTTATAGGTCTGGAAAAAATATACAAATTAAAAAGATTGTTTATTAGAAGTTCTGTGAGTTCTGTAATATTTAGGGTTCTGAAATGATCTTCACCCTATATATATATAGGGTTAGGTTCATTTGTGAACAACTCCTTTGACTATGAACATTTATGAACTATGATAGCCCTTGATTATCAATACACAAGTGTAAATCAATGGTCAAGAGTTGATGATGAAAATATACCAGTGTATTTTATGATTTGATGATGTAAAACACACTAATGTATTTAAGACAAAAAAATTAGCACAAAAATATAGTACAAAAATCCAGTACAAAAAAAATGTTATACAACATAGAAATACAACACATTTTTGTGGGTTTTTTAGTCATCATGTTTTATATAGCAATATGGTACTCAAATTAAAGATAAAAAACGCTCGATTTTATGATGAATTTTTTATGAAAAACTAATATCATATAAAAAAGTTATGAACGTTTAAAAAATAAGGGTGAAATATGCATGTGGCTTGCATGTGGAGAAAGAAAGTCAATAAATAAGATTTTCCCAAGATACCCTTACACTTCTCTTTTTTCCTACATTTTCATCTTAACCATTAATTTGAAAAATGAATTGTTAAGATTACTTCTCATCCTACTTATGCAAAATGAACTTTTTATTTGATCTCACCCCAGCTTTTTAGTGTGTATATATATATATTGTCTTTTTTTTTCTTTTTGGATAAATGTCAGCAAAAATGTAACCTTATGGATAAGTTATAGATTTTGGAGATTTTAAAGCATATTAATACACTAAGGAACTATCCTTTCATTTTGAAATATTATATACACCTTATAATTTATATATTTGAGATTGTGTAACCCGTGTGATACATGGGCACTTAAATTACTATTATTAGACAAGGACTGCAAACCTATATATCGATAAAACAACAAATGTGGTGTACAAAGAAATCTTTAACGACTTGTGATTTTTCCGTATTCAATTTTTTAGCTCAATGTAATTTGATATTTACATAAGTAATGAAACGTTTATTTCATTTCAAGATTTATGCCAACGTTGTTAAATAATATAATTTACTTTGAGTAACTCGTGTAACACACGGGTACTTAAACATGTCTTTTCTAAAAGAAAATCTACACCCAATAATAAATAGATAACTTGTTGCTTCACGTGTCACAATTCTGTGTACCAAGATTATTTTTCATGTTTCTCTTATTTCACCCCTTCCTATTTTATTTCTTAATTTAAAAAAGTTAATTACAAAAAATAATAGTAATAAAACACAATATATTAAATTATTAGTTTGTAACGAAAATAATTTATATGAGATATTTAACTTTTGAGAAAAACCAAAGAGAAATAGAGATAAACTGAATTAATTTCTTCATTCTATTCAACATTACAATATATAGATAAACATAACTATAAACCCTAAAGTCCATAAGTAATGGGTTGGGCCTAAAATGTCTGGTTTATAACACTCTCCCTCGGACATTTAGAATTATACACAGTTTAACAACATACTTCAGGATGATATTAAATAGGTACTTCAGGACCTGAATAAATAAACTGATACTACTGGATCAGTTGTACTGCCTCATTAAAAACCTTACTAAGAAAACTAAGTGGGACAAAACTTAGTTAAGGGAAAAAGAGTACAGTGTGTATAATTCTCCCCCTGGATTCAACAAACATCTTTCAATCTGCGGAGACCGATCTTGTGTGATAGTTGATCGAAACTGCTTCTTGGTAAAGATTTTGTGAATATGTCAGCTAAATTTTCACTTGACTTGATCTGGCGAACATCAATTTCCCCTTCTTTTTGCAAGTCATATGTTGAGAAGAACTTTGGTGAGATGTGCTTTGTTCGATCACCTTTGATGTAACCTTCTCTGATCTGAGCTATGCAGGCAGCATTGTCTTCATAAATAATCGTAGGCTCCTTCTTGATCTGTTCTAATCTGCATGCTTCTTGTATGTGATTAATCATTGATTTCAACCACACATATTCTCGACCAGCATCATATAGTGCTATTAATTCGGCATGATTTGATGATGTTGTTGTAAGTGTTTGCTTAGTTGACTTCCAAGAAATTGTTGTGCCACCATATGTGAATACATAACCTGTCTGAGATTTTGCTTTGTGAGGATCTGATAGATATCCGGCATCAGCATACCCAACGAGGTGGGACTTTTGATCTTTCTGATAGAAAAAGACCTAAGTCTTGTGTCCCGTAAATATACCGGAATATATGTTTTACGCCATTACATTGTCTACGTGTTGGATTCGAACTGTATCTCGCTGGTACATGTACTGCAAATGCAATGTCAGGTCTTGTGTTATTTGCGAGATACATAAGGGCACCGATCGCGCTTAAGTACGGTACTTCTGGACCAAGTACTTCTTCGCCTTCTTCTTGAGGGCGATAAGGATCCTTGTGTGGATCTAGCGGTCGGACAACCATAGGTACGCTAAACGGATGTGTTTTATCCATATTGAAACGTACTAACATCTTCTGGATGTAGTTTGATTGATGGACAAATGTGCCATTGCACAGATACTCAAATTGTAGTCTGATGCATACTTTTGTCATACCAAGATCTTTCAAATTCCTTCTTTAACAACTTAGCAGCTTTCTCTATCTCTTCAGGAGATCCAATGATCTTGATATCGTCAACATAGACTACTATTATAGTGAAATTTGAGAGTGATCGTTTTATAAAGACACATGGACTGATTACATCAGACTTGTATCCTTCCTTTTCGAGATATTCACTAAGTCGATTGTACCACATACGACCAGATTGTTTGAGACCATATAAAGATCTCTGGAGCTTTATAGAATACATATCTCAAGGTGTTGATTTTAATGCTTCAAGCAATTTTAATCCTTTAGGGATTTTCATGTAGATGTCATTTTCAAGTGTCCCGTATAAGTATGCAGTGACGACATCCATTAGTCTCATATGAAGTCCTTCAGAGATTGTGAGACTGATTAGGAACCTAAGGGTTATCGCATCCACTACAGGGGAATACGTTTCCTCATAATCAACTCCTGGGATTTGGGAAAACCCTTGTGCTACAAGTCGAGCCTTATATTGTACAATCTCATTCTTTTCATTTCTCTTTATTGCAAACACCCATTTATAACCTACTGGTTTGACATCTATAGGCGTTCGGACTACAGGTCCGAAAACATGTCGCTTTTCGAGCGAATTCAATTCGGCGTTTATGGCTTCTTGCCATCTTGGCCAATCATTTCTGTACATGCACTCTTCTAAAGTTTTAGGTACGTAATCATTTTCATTGATTACATCCGTTGCTATAGCATATGCGAATATATCATCAACACGTGTTTTATTCCGGTTCCACATTGTACTATCTTGTACATAATTAATAGAGATCTCATTTTCGTTCGGTACCGGTGTTTCTTCTGAAACTTCATTTTCCTATAGATTCATAGTTGTCTTTTCTGGGACATTTGCATCTACCGGGGTGTCACACCCCAACCGATGACGGAAACATCGGGGCATGGCACTGAGCGAAACAGATTGTCCAGGAGAATCCATGACTATTTGTTATAATATATTAAAGGTTCATCTCCCATACCACAAACATATAAAATAAAAACAATTATTACAGACATTATTCTCAAAGACAATTATCCATTCCGACAACTCAGATTTTATTTAGTTTGCTCGATTGCATCAAACAGAAAGCAAACATCCTAAGCACATGTCACATACGTTAAAATAGAGGCCAATACACATAGTGTAAAGGTGAGCATACAAGTTTAGTAGTAATAGTAGAGTTCGAAATCGTTTACGCATAACCAACATGTAACATGTATAGTGCGAAGCAAGTAGGTTATCGACAATGAAATATGCACAGACTAGACTGCGAGTTGTAGAATGCGCAACACATATCACCACCGTGACACGTGAAGAGGTAACCTTAACAACCCCTGTCCACGACAGGTGCTGAGTCCAAACAAATAGTACTATCGTTGCTAAGGCGTCAGGCAACAATCACTGTGTTAACATAACATACAAGCATTCATCGAATAACAAGTAACATGCAATAATGGTCAGCGTATAAATAGTGTTTGCGTTGTGTGTCAATGTGATTTAGAATAAGTAACGTATGTAACACCCAAAAGTGCATAAAGCAACTGTACGTGGATATGTTAGCCCAACTGTACGTGGATAAGATTGTAGCTTTACATGGCATACCTGTGTCTATTATCTCTGACCGAGATACTAGATACACGTCACACTTTTGGAAAAGCTTCCAACAATCTTTGGGCACACGTTTGAATTTTAGTACGGCTTATCATCCTCAGACTGACGGTCAGAGTGAGCGTACTATTCAAACGTTGGAAGACATGCTTCGTGCATGTGCAATTGACTTGGGTGGTAGCTGGGATAAGCACCTACCATTAGTCGAATTCTCCTACAACAATAGCTACCATACCAGCATTAAGGCTGCGCCTTTTGAGGCATTATACGGTAGAAAGTGTAGATCACCCATTTGTTGGGCAGAAGTTGGAGATGTCCAATTATCAGGACCAGAGATAGTGTTCGAAACAACGGACAAGATCGTCCAGATTCGTGACCGTCTCAAAGCTGCCCGGGATAGGCAGAAGAGTTACGCTGATCCAAGTCGTAAGGATTTTCACTTCGAAGTAGGTGACAAAGTCCTACTTAAAGTGTCACCCTGGAAGGGAGTGATGCGATTTGGTAAGAAAGGCAAGCTAAGCCCGAGATACATAGGACCTTTCGAGGTTATCGAACGTGTCGGGTCAGTTGCCTATAAGTTGAACTTACCTGAAGAGCTCAGTAGTATACACAATGTTTTCCACATCTGCAATCTGAAGAAGTGTTTCGCTGACGAATCACTGGTCATACCCCATACAGATGTGCATATAGATGAGAGCTTGAAATTTGTGGAAAAACCATTGTCGATCGAGGATCGACAGGTTAAGAAGCTTCGAAGGAAGCAAGTACCGATTGTAAAGGTCAAATGGGATGCCCGTAGAGGTCCCGAGTATACGTGGGAGGTTGAGTCCACGATGAAAGAAAAGTACCCTTATCTATTTCAGTAAATCTCAAGTTCGAGATTTCTTTTAAGGGGGTGAGGATGTAACACCTCGAAAATTTACGTCCTATAATGTGTTGACACGTGTCATAGGTTTGAACGTGTGAAAGAATGTTCTTGAAGGACTAAAGTTGACAAGCAATGAAACTATGTAAATATAAGGGTTCAAAGTGTCAGCAATGAATAATTACACTTTACAATAACCCTACATGATGTTTATAACCTTAAACGAATGGATCATGGATCATACGAAGCGAATTGTGAAAGAAAGTGACAGATTACAAACTACAGGGGTTAAATGTGTCAACATGTTAAGATATACCTCTGAGTGACCTTTTAGCAAACCCGAAGCCTTGTAACGATTAAATATGCTCACTAGAATGTACCATAAAAATTTCACCAAGTTTCGTTACCGTATGAGAAAGTTGTGATAAAATTCGTGTGTGAGGGTTAAAATCGTCAACATTGAAATTTAGGGCTTTTCGGGTGATCACAAAGTTACCCGAGGACTTGACAAAGATGGTATAAGCCCTAAAGCCCCCATATGTCAATATTGAAGCCTCATAATGCAAGAATTGTAGTGAAAACGACCTTTCGGGGGACCAAGGACCAAAGTGCAATACAAGAAAACATGTTTAACCTGATCAGAAGGGCCATGCGGCCCGCCTACGATATATCAAGATCTCAAGCGGGCCGCCTGAGACTGCCAGATGCAGAAAAACTCACAGGTGGCTGTTCCAGCCTTCTAACCGACTTTAATTGCAAGTTTTCGATTCTATGGGCTTGCTATACTGGTAAATAGCCTGTAGATGCCACATGTATTCATCCTTGATCAATTATAGACTCATTTGTCAACAATCAAAGGAGTTTGGATCAAATTATAAAACTCCTAATGTTGACAACTTTGAACATTCATTCCATACTTCATCTCTGAGCATTTCTGGAACTCAAGACCATCTTCCAAGCTTTCCAAATCGTTCATAAGACTTGTGTAAGTATGTTTAACCCTTCTTAATCAAGTTATGCTTAGTTTATAGACTAGAAATCAAACCGTCGTAACTACGGTTTGACTTAACGATAAATCACAAACGGTCCAGGGTTTTGTCGAATCAAAAGTTGTTATAAGTTGGTAATCATGTGGGCTTTAAACCCTTAAAAGGGCACCCACTGATTCCAATCCTAACTAGGTCGATTGTCGAGTCAATGGTAATTAGAAAAAGTCAACAGAAATGTTATTTTCGATTTAACGCATGATTAACGATGTAAAAGGTGTATCACCTATTTTATCATTCTTATAACCTGATAATAAGTATAAAAACTTGTCTACGCTTGTTTGATTCGACAACTTTCTGTTTTGAACCGATTCGGAACCGAAAGACGCAAAAGTTTGACTTTTGCTTTGACCTCAGTTCTGACCCGGTTTAGATAGGTTTAGACATGCCTTAATGTTCCATTAGGACCTAGTTACATGTGTGTATAACCCTCTGCGTTTATACCACATAAATCCTTATTTGTCCGACGTTTCCGTTAATCGCCTAAATATTGACCGTAATGCCCTTATGACCATAAAACAAGAATTTTGGAAATATGAAAGTAAAATAATCTTAGTTACTGATTATTAAACATGTCTGTAAATTTTTACATCAGTTGGACATATAGATTGGGAGTTATGCTCAATGACGTAATTAGAACGATCCTTGGTGATTAAATGGCGTCATTAGCATATAGCCTATCTAAACCCAATTTTTAACACCAAACCTTTTACCCACTGATGTAATATAATATTTTGGGATTTTTGAAGATTTTTAATTATTTTTAAACTGATCATAAGCTAGGATTAGTGCCTTGATTCGGTAAATACCGAATATACCCTTTTCGGCCATAAAATGAGTTTTACAAATCCTTTTGATGCCAATCCAATTGCTACTGATTTTAAATATTAAATGGAGTGTTTTGAACCTGTTTAACTGATCAGGAAACTCAGAATCCTATTTTAAACCGTACGACGCTTAAAACGGCTTTATACGCGTATTATACGCATAGTTAGGGTTTAAAACTATTTTGGCATATAAGACTTATAACCAAATGTTATAACCTGTTAAAATAAACCATTTTACTGATTTAATCAGACCTGGATCACAGAAGATAAATTAATTCCTTTTATAATCTTTAAAATGACCAAAATACCCCTACGGGGCTTAATATGAGATTAAACTCGTTTTGGGCATAACGGAAGGTATCCTACTGATATCATAACATATTTAAGGCATGTTAACTTAGGAAACCTGTTTATGACTCTTATGGTTACCCGTTACGCTTCATACGCGTTCGGTTCGGTTTATGTAACTAGTTTACATAAATTAGCCGAAATGGGTCAAACCTTATCGGTTTTATCTCCAAATCCAGAATGTGTATAATATACCCATATTAAGCAAGTCTTCAAACTTGTCGGGTCTAAATCACATTCTATCCGGTCTTCACTTAATCATGCGTACGAACCGTATCTTTAAAAACTAACCGGTCTAAGCTTAAGCTTAACAAAAGACCTGTTAGGATTCTAATAGGTTATTAAAAACCTTCGTTCCAGATTAGGAGAACCAGTAAAAGATACTTGCACTCGCTGATTTTTTATCTATACTTGCTCAGGTAAATACTTTTAACTTATTTCCCTATACGGGCTTGGGGTACGGTATATAAAATACCGCTTGGTCGGACATTGAATCTTTAATTGTATGATGGTTAAAGTATTGAGATGTTTCGTTTAAATTGTTTTGTTTGCTTAAAGCCTTTGGGGGTTAATGACCGTGTCCCGGATATCCCTGGCATCATTTTACGAAATGGCCACGACCTTAGCACTCAGGTGTAGGCGTACACCTGTCAGTGTCTCATTAAATAAAGTGGTGTGTCTATTGATCTTTAACCCGGCTCGATCCGGGCTACTGAACGCATAAGGAACATGTAAATCCTTTACAAGTTTATATATTTAAATAAGCATCCCAAGTTATGAAATATTATTTGTGCCTTGTGCCTTAAATGCATTTTCTTATACTCTTTTCAAAATGAGTCGGTTGATTGTATTTACCAGTGTAAACTGACGTATTTTTCTTAAAAAGGTTAAGTGCAGGTACTACGCGTAATAGGCTGGCTTTTCTCCTAGCATCCACAATTAGTTTCGCAAGCTTGGATGTCATAGACTGTTGAACACTGTTTCCTTTTTATTTTGATCTACCTGTGGATTTATATTCAACTACTTGTGATACTTAATATTACAATATCGTTTGGTTGAAATGAATCTATACTTTGCTTCCGCTGTGCATTTAAATATTGTGTTGTTTGACTATTATGTTGCCAACCACGTCACGATACTCCCCCACCGGGCCAACCGGTAACACGTGGAAAATCGGGGTGTGACAGGTTGGTATCAGAGCCAACGCTGAGTGAATTAAACACTAGCCTTTTGTGTTTAATCTCAGTTACACAATTGCACATTCCTAAATCTTCGAGTCTAGACAAAGAACTTAGGAATAATCCAAAATGTTTGTATTTTAATTTAAATCTTGTCCTTTATTTTTTCCTTGTCATTACCTTTGTTATATTAACAGGTTTAGCAATGCCGCCAAGATTCAGGCGAGGAGATCGAGGAAAGGCGCCGATCAGCGCCCCTAACGACCACGAGGCCGGGCCTTCAGGCCGGCGAACTCCTTCTGCTACAAGGAGTATAGATCCGCGAAAACCTTGGAGGATCTATGAGGAGCCTGCCAGACAATCCACGTCACATAGCTCCACGCCTCCATATTATCACTCTTTTGGGCCTCAGTCCGAGAATGAGCCCAACAACCCGCAACCTTCATACATACCGTTACAGCGATCCGCATCGTAAGATTCCTTCCGCGACCCTACTCCTGTCTTTCAGGGCCAGTTTAACCCAGCAGAGTACCTACCAGAACAAGTAGGCTTTAACCCACTAGGGCCGGTATGGACGAGGACACAGATCCCGTCGAGGCTTCAACCGGATCCCTGAACCATCCTTTTGTGATCTCAGACGGTTCGTCTTTTCACGGAACACCATACCAAGGTCCGGATAGTCACATGGCACGGTTCGAACGATGTGAGTGGTACTATACACCATCTGAACACTCATCGCCTCACCAGCAGCCGCCACAGCAGCAGCAAGATCCCTCTGGGGATCCACATTTCGAGGCAGTCACGCCACCGCCTCCACCGCCGCCAGTTTATCTAGAGCCTCCAGAACCGCCAAGACGTAGGAGGACTGGCGCACGGATGTCAGCACGAGGAGGGGAGTTTCATTTCAGTACCCCTCAACACTCTAGCGGCAGCCACTACCCGCCTATATATGAAGACCCACAAGTGGGTGGACCTTCAGTTCCAGTTTCAGAAGTGAATTCGGCACCTATTGCACCGCCATCACCGGGTTTTGGCCACCCTATCACTGCTTATACTGCTCCGGCAGCTTACAACCCTTACGGACCGCCAGCATACCATAACTATAACTATGCCGAGGCCGACCCATACCTAGTGGCAGCAAACTACCTTGCCCAAAATCCTGAGGGACCATATGGAACCCCTTGGGGAATAGGACATCCAGATAGAGGGTATCAAGTACCTCCTCAGTCGCCGCCACAGTACCAGCCACCACGGTTTTCTCCACCTGAGCAGGAGGATCTCCGTCAAAGACTGGGCAGGGTTGAGCGAGACCTCCAGAGAGAGCGTAAGAAGAATGAGGAATTTATGAGTGGCTTGGCAAATTTGCTGAAGGGAAAGAAGAAACGGGATCGTTAAATGCCAATATGTATTATTGTATTTCCTTGTTTAAATCAAGTCCCTACGTGGACATTTATTTATGTGTGTATGTAGTCCCTGCGTGGACATCTACCTTTGTACTTAGTCCCTACGTGGACTTGTCTCTATTAGTCCCTGCGTGGACATTTACTTTTGTAAACCGTCCCTGTGAGGACATGTATTATTTGTATAGCTCCTGCGTGGGCATGTGTTTATGTGAAAAGTCCCGTTTAGGGCAAAGTGTACTACTTTTAAATTTGAATGGAATGTAAGTTTATAAATTTCATCTTTTCTATGTTATGCATAATTAAATTATATATGAAATAAATAAATCGGAATCATTCCTTTTAAAATCTATCTGCCTATGTTATTTTAATTTAGGATCTTAAAGGTGCAACCTAGCCTGCATGTCATTTTAAGACCTGGCCAAGATGGTAAAACCCGTTAAAAAGATTCAAATCCCTGTTAACATCTGAAAACATGTTAACACTCCTGGCAGACTTGATTCATTAAAAACACACGTGTTATTATTATATATGGATCTTTTCAAAGATTCCAAACCCATCTAAATGATCTCTGAATCATGGGTTAAATCATTAATAAATATGATTAGTTCTTTTTACCATCCATTGGTAATGGAATGCCTACGGGACCTTCTCATTTTCATATGAGACAAAATACAGTATTAGTCTGTGACCCTGTCTGATAAAGGTAATGAACTTTGTTCAAACCTTCATGCTTTGATTCTCTGAAATCGTAGCTTATGATCTAAATTGTCCTTGTGACTAAGCCTTATGTGCTAATAAAACTGTTATTGTTTATAATTAGGATAAAATATATTAGAAATCCTAAATTTATGTGAGTAATAAATTAACCATATATGGTCTATGTTTACCACGGTTAATAAATTGCCATAAAAGACAATTCTATAATAAACTCACCAATAAATTGATGTCAATATGTAACAGTTCAAGCTAAATGGCAGACTCAAATGAGGTCAACAGTCACCCAGGGAGAGAGCATGATAATGCCCGAGTAAATGTAACGGATGCAGAATTACAGGCAATGATAGATAATGCCGTTAATCGAGCTATGGATAGACAGCTCCATGAATCAGGTGGTACCCATGCAAGGACCCAATCTGCACCACACTCTAGAACACCCTCCAGGACTCACACTGCCCACAACAGTAATTCTCACCACTCATCAAACCAGAGGAGTGCTCCATCCCAAAGAGTCATACGGAATCAAGAACCCCGTAATAAGGGTTGCTCCTATAAGTACTTCGTTTCGTGCAAACCCAGGGATTTCACTGGGGAGAAAGGAGCGGAAGATTGCATGACTTGGATGGACGAAATGGATACGGTTGTGGATATTAGTGGTTGTGATAATAGGGATATTGTGAAATTCGTGTCACAGTCTTTCAAGGGAGAAGCATTCGCTTGGTGGAGATCTTTGATCCAAGCTACAGGGAAACTCCCGTTATACAATATGACCTGGGAACAGTTCATGACATTAATCAAGGAAAATTTCTGCCCTTAACACGAGGTTGAGAGAATTGAATCTGACTTCTTGTCGCTGGTCATGAGAAACCTAGACTGTCAGGCCTACCTTACCAGTTTCAACACTTTGTCAAGGTTGGTTCCATATTTGGTAACTCCGGAACCTAAACGTATAGCTCGCTTCATTGGGGGTTTGGCCCCGGAGATCAAAGCAAGTGTGAAGGCTTCCAGACCAACTACTTTTCGGTCCGTAGCGGACATATCATTGTCTCTTACCTTGGATGCGGTCAGGCTGAGATCGCAAAGGAACACTGATACCGAAAAGAGGAAGCGTGAGTGTCACACCCCGATTTTTCCACGTGTTACCGGTGGGCCCGGTAGGGGAGTATCGTGACGTGGTTGGCAACATAATAGTCAAACAACACAATATTTAAATGCACAGCGGAAGCAAAGTATAGATTTAATTCAACCAAACGATATTGTAATATTAAGTATCACAAATAGTCGAATATAAATCCACAGGTAGATCAAAAATAAAAGGAAACAAATGTTCAACAGTTTATGACATCCAAGTTGGCGAGACTTATTGAGGATGCTAGGAGACAAGCCAGCCTATTTCGCGTAGTACCTGCACTTAACCTTTTTAAGAAAATACGTCAGTTTACACTGGTAAATACAATCAACCGACTCATTTTGAAAAGAGTTTAAGAAAATGCATTTAAGGCACAAGGCACAAATAATATTTTATAACTTGGGATAATTATGTAAATATAATACTTGTAAACGAATTACATGTTTCTTATGCGTTCAGTCGCCCGATCCGCAGATCCGGTTAAAGATCAATAGACACACCACATTAAAAATGAGACACAAACGGGTATACGCCTACACCCGCGTGCTGAGGTCGTGGCCATTTCGTAAAATGATGCCAGGGATATCCGGGACATGGTCATTAACCCCCCAAAGGCTTTAAGCAAACAAAACATTTCAAAACGGAGCATATCAATGATTTAACCTCTATTCGATTAAAGATTCAATGCTGGACCAAGCGGTATTTTATATACCGTACCCCAAGCCCGTATAGGGAAAATAAGTTAAAAGTATTTACCTGAGCAAGTATAATTCAAAATCAGCGAGTGCAAGTATCTTTTACTGGTTCTCCTAATCTGGAACGAAGGTTTATAACAACCTATTAGAATCCTAACGGGTCTTTAGTTAAGCTTACGCTTAGACCGGTTAGTTTTAAAGATACGGTTCATACGCACGATTAAGCGAAGACCGGATAGAATGTGATTTAGACCCGACAAGTTTAGAGACTTGTTTAATATGGGTATTTCATACACATTCTGGATTTTGAGATAAAACCGATAAGGTTTGACCCGTTTCGGCTAATTTATGTAAACTAGTTACATAAACCGAACCGAACGCGCGTGAAGCGTAACGAGTATCCGTAAGAGTCCTAAACAGGTTTCCTAAGTTAACACACCTTAAATAAGTTGTGATATCAGTAGGATATCACCTATGATGCCCAAAACGAGTTTAATCTCTTTATAAGCCCCGCAGGAGCATTTTGGTCATTTTAAAGATTATAAAAGGGTTTAATTAGACGCCTGTGATCCGGGTCTGAGTTGATCAGTAAAATAGCTTATTTTAACAGGTTATAACCTTTGGTAATAAGTCTTATATACTAAAATAGTTTTAAACCCAAACTATGCGTTAAATACGCGTATAAAGTCGTTTTAAGCGATGTACGGGTTAAAATACGATTCTGAGTTTTCTGATCAAATAAACAGGCTCAAAATACTCCATTTATTATTTAAAATCAGTAGCAATTGGATTGGCGTTAAAAGGATTTGTAAAACTCATTTTATGGCCGAAAAGGGTATTTTTGGTATTAACCGAATCGAGGCGATAAACCTAGCTTATGATCAGTTTAAAAATAATTAAAAATCTTCAAAAATCCCAAAATATTATATCACATCAGTGGGTAAAAGGTTTGGTGTCCAAAATTGGGTTTAGATAGGCTTTACGCTAATGACGCCGTTTAATTACTTAAAAGCATTCAAATTACGTCATTAAGCATAACTCCTTATCTAGACCTCCAACTGATGTGAAATTTTAGGTACAAGTCTAAAAATCAGTAACTAAGATTATGGCACTTTCACATTTCCAAAAATCTCGTTTTATGGTCATAAGGGCATTACGGTCAATATTTAGGCGTTTAACGGAAACATCGGACGATTAGGGATTCGAGTGGTATAAACGCAGAGGCTTATACACACATGCAACTAGGTCCTAATGGAACTTTATGGCATGTCTAAACCTATATAAATCGGGTCAGAACTGAGGTCAAAGCAAAAGTCAAACTTTTGCGTCTCTCGGTTCCGAATCGGTTCAAAACATAAAGTTGTCGAATCAAACAAGCTTAGACAAGTTATTAAACTTATTTTCAAGTTGTATGACTGATAAAACAGATTACACGCCATCCGTATCATTAAATATGCGATTAACATTTCTGTTGACTTTTCGGAAGAAGTTTGACTCGACAAACGACATAGTTAAGATTGAAATCAGTGAGTGCCCTTTTAGGGGTTTATTATCCATATAAATACCAACTTATAACAACTTTCGATTCGACAATACTCTGGACCGATTGTTATTTATCGATAAATCAAACCGTAGTTACGACGGATTGATTTCTAGGCTATAAACTAAGAAATAATGGATTAGGAAGGGTTAAACATACTTACACACAACTAATGGACGAATTAGAATGCTTGTGGCCTGCTTGAATGCTCCAGAAATTCTCAGAGGTGATGAATGAACAAAATGGTAACATGTGGGTCTTGATATAAGGCTTCAAACACTCTTAGATGATCAACACATAAGTCTAGGGGTGTTGCATTATCATCCACAAGTGCCCTATAGGCTAGAAACCATCTTAGGCAGCCCAAGGTTTCGAAAAAATGAGATTGGAGTCGGATACATGCATCTACAGGCAGCTGGCTGTTTTTTATGCATCTGCAGGTCTGACGCGGGCCGCCTCACATTTAACTGATCCTCACGCGGGCCGCCTGGGCCTCCGGATCAGATTTCCAAACTTTCTTTTATTGCACATTTGGTCCCTAGTCCCCCGAAAGGTCGTTTTCAAGATGTTTCTTGCATTTTAAGGCTTTGATATTTATATATAGGGGCTTTAATACTTATACCCACTTTGTCAAGTCCTCGGGTAACTTTGTGATCACCCGAAAAGCCCTAAATTTCAATGTTGACGGTTCTAACCCTTGCACACGAATTTTATCACAACTTGCTCATACGATAACGAAACTTCATGAAATTTTTGTGGTACATTCTAGTGAGCATAATTAATCGTTACAAAGCTTCAGGTTTGTCAAAAGGTCACTCAGAGGTATAACTTAAACATGTTGACACATTTAACCCCTGTAGTTTGAAATCTCTCACTTTCTTTCACAATTCGCTTCGTATGATCCATGATCTATTCGTTTAAGGTTATAAACATAGTGTAGGGTTATTGTAAAGTATATTTATTCATTGTTGACACTTTGAACCCTTATATTTACACAGTTTCACTGTTTGTCAACTTTAGTCCTTAAAGAACATTATTTTACACGTTCAAACCTATGACACGTGTCAACACATTATAGGACGTAAATTTCCGAGGTGTTTAACTTGTGTATACTACTGAGCTCTTCAGGTAAGTTTAACTTGTAGGCAACTGACCCGACACGTTCGATAACCTCGAAAGGTCCTATGTATCTCGGGCTTAGCTTACCTTTCTTACCAAATCGCATCACTCCCTTCCAGGGTGACACTTTAAGTAGGACTTTTTCACCTACTTCGAAGTGAAAATCCTTACGACTTGGATCAGCGTAACTCTTCTGCCTATCCCGGGCAGCTTTGAGACGGTCACGAATCTGAGTAATCTTGTCCGACGTCTCAAACACTATCTCCGGTCCAGATAATTGGACTTCTCCGACTTCCGCCCAACACACAGGCGATCTACACTTTCTACCATATAATGCCTCAAAAGGCGCAGCCTTAATGCTGGTATGGTAGCTATTGTTGTAAGAGAACTCAACTAATGGTAGGTGCTTATCCCAGCTACCACCCAAGTCAATTGCACATGCACGAAGCATGTCTTCCAACGTTTGAATAGTACGCTCACTCTGACCGTCTGTCTGTGGATGGTAAGCCGTACTAAAGTTCAAACGTGTGCCCAAAGATTGTTGGAAACTTTTCCAAAAATGCGACGTGTACCTAGTATCTCTATCAGAGATAATAGCCACAGGTATGCCATGTAAAGCTACAATCTTATCAACGTACAGTTGGGCTAACATATCGGAGCTGTAGGTCTCCTTAATGGGTAGGAAATGTGCTGACTTAGTCAGTCGGTCAACTATCACCCAGATGGTGTCATTTCCTTTCCTTGTCTTGGGTAACTTGGTAATAAAATCCATAGTTACCATTTCCCACTTCCAAGTAGGAAGTTCCGGTTGTTGTAGCAAACCTGACGGTTTTTGATGTTCTGCCTTGACTTGCGCACACGTCAAGCATTTAGCTACTTAGGTAGCTACAGACTTCTTCAAGCCTATCCACCAATAGTTTGCCCTAAGATCCTGGTACATTTTATCAGCTCCAGGATGAACAGAATATTTAGAGTTGTGGGCTTCCTGGAGGATAACATCTCGGAGTCCTCCATAAATTGGAACCCATATCCGTCCATTCAATCTAAGAATTCCATCCTTACTAAGAGATAACTGCTCCTCAGTTACTCCTAGCTTTTCGTTAGGGTAGTTAGCTTCCAACACAGCTTCCTTCTGTGCAGCTAACAACCTTTCAATCAAATTGTTCTTTATTTCCATGCGCTTGGCATTGATTCGGATGGGTTTCACCTTCTCCTTCCGACTCAAGGCATCGGCGACTACATTCGCCTTGCCGGGATGGTATCTTATTTCACAATCATAATCATTCAGAGTTTCCATCCAACGGCGTTGCCTCATGTTCAAGTCCTTCTGGTTGAACAGATGTTGAAGGCTTTTGTGATCAGAATAGATCACACATTTTATTCCATACAAGTAGTGCCTCCACAGTTTCAGTGCGAATACAACGGCACCCAACTCCAAGTCGTGGGTGGTGTAATTCTTTTCGTGCACCTTTAACTGACGTGAAGCATAGGCAATGACTTTGCCTTTCTGCATAAGCACACATCCCATCCCAGTGTGTGATGCATCACAATAAACTACAAACTCCTCTATTCCATCAGGCAATGTCAGTACTGGAGCATTGCTCAATTTCTGTTTCAGAATATCGAAGGATTCCTGCTGCTTAGGACCCCAGTCAAACTTAATCTTCTTACGTGTCAGCGAAGTCAGGGGTGCAGCAATCCTTGAGAAGTTTTCAATGAATCGCCTATAGTATCCTGCCAAACCTAGGAAGCTACGTATTTCTGTAGGCGTCTTTGGCTCATGCCAATTCATGACAGCTTCAACTTTAGCGGGATCTACTTGGATACCACGCTCACTAACAACATGTCCAAGAAATTGGACTTCTCGAAGCCAAAACTCACACTTCGAGAACTTGGCATAGAGCTTTTCTTTATGAAGCAGTTCCAGAATACAATGAAGATGCTTTTCATGGTCAGCTTGGTTCTTTGAGTAGATGAGAATGTCGTCGATGAAGACGATGACGAATTTATCTAAGTGCGGCTTGCAAACGCGATTCATGAGATCCATGAATGCGGCCGGTGCATTAGTGAGCCCAAAAGGCATCACTAGGAACTCGTAATGACCATAACGAGTCCTAAATGTTGTTTTGTGCACGTCTTCATCTCTAACCTTCAATTGATGGTAGCCTGACCTCAAGTCAATCTTCGAGAAGAAACTTGCTCCTTGGAGTTGATCGAACAGATCGTCGATTCTAGGCAAAGGATACCTATTCTTGATAGTAACTTTGTTAAGCTCACGGTAGTCGATGCACAGTCGCATCGATCCATCCTTCTTCTTGACAAATAAAACTGGTGCTCCCCAAGGAGACGAACTAGGTTTGATGAAACCTTTGGCTAGCAATTCATCTAGCTGCGTCCTCAATTCCTTCATCTCTGTTGGTGCCAACCTATAAGGCGCCCTTGCAACTGGTGCTGATCCAGGAATAATGTCAATTCTGAATTCTACTTGCCTATCCGGTGGCAAACCAGGTAGTTCTTCAGGAAATACCTCGGGGTATTCAGAAATGACGGGGATATCTCCAATCCTGGGTTTCGGCTCATCAATAATCACTTGTGCCATGTAGATGACACAACCCTTCTTCAAACACTTAGAGTCTTTGAGTATAGACATTTTCTCGGGCAGCCCATACTGGGTATCTCCCTGGATAGTAAGTGATTCACCAGACAAAGTCTTGATCATCACTTGCTTCTTATTGCAAATAATCTGGGCCTGGTTATGTGATAACCAGTCCATACCCAAAACTATGTCGAAACCGGCTAGTTTTAAAGGAAGTAGAGACAATGGAAATGAGTGGTTCTTAATGGATATGAAACATCCATCTAACAAAGTTGAGGCGGTTTCTAAAGTGCCATCTGCTAGTTCTACCTCATACTTCACACTTAAAGTCTTAACAGGTAACTTCAATAATTCACAAAACTTATTATCTACAAACGACTTATCAGCGCCTGAATCAAATAACACTCTCGCATAAACATCATTTACGAGAAAGGTACCTGTTATAACATTGTCGTCCTTGACGGCTTCCTTAGCATCCATCCTGAAGACCCTAGCATTGGTCTTCCTAGCCTCATCAGGATTTTTGGCGAATTTTGGGCAATTAGGCTTGATGTGCCCCTTTTCATTGCAACCGTAGCAGGTCGCATCCTTTAGTTTCTTACACTCCAGTGTCTTATGATCCTGAGACTTGCAAATCCCACAAGGCCTCGGCTGAGATTGGGAATTTGAATCAAGTCTACACCTTCCAAAGTGGCGATTCTTGCAAATTTTACATCTGGGTTTTCCACCCGTCTGCTGACCATCCTTTTTAAATCCAGACCCCTTCTTATGGTCATTGTTTCCCTTCTGTTTCTTGTCTGAACGTCGTGAGTTGTCATCCTCACGCTTCCTCTTTTCGGTATCATTCTTCCTCTGTGACCTTAGCCTGACAGCATCCAAGGTAAGGGACAATGATATGTCCGCTACTGACCGAAAAGTGGTTGGTCTGGAGGCCTTTACACTTTCTTTGATCTCCGGTTCCAAACCCCCAATGAATCGAGCTATACGTTTAGGCTCCGGAGTTACCAAATATGGAACCAACCTTGACAAAGTGTTGAAACTGGTAAGGTAGGCCTGACATTCAAGGTTTCTCATGACCAATGCCAAGAAGTCAGATTCAATTCTCTCAACCTCGTGTTGAGGGCAGAAATTTTCCTTGATCAGTGCCATGAACTCTTCCCAGGTCATGTTGTATAACGGGACTTTCCCTGTAGCCTGGATCAAAGATCTCCACCAAGCTAATGCTTCTCCTTTGAAAGACTGTGAGATAAACTTCACAATATCCCTATTATGGCAACCACTAATATCCACCACAGTATCCATCTCGTCCATCCAAGTCATGCAATCAACAGCTCCTTTTTCCCCAGTGAAGTCCCTGGGTTTGCACGAAACAAAGTACTTATAGGTGCAACCCCTATTACGGGGTTCTTGATCCTGAATGACCCTTTGGGATGGAACACTCCTGCGGTTTGAAGAGTGGTGAGAATTACTGTTGTGGGCAGTGTGGGTCCTGGAGGGTGTTCTAGAGCGTGGTGCAGATTGGGTCCTTGTATGGGTACCACCTGATTCATGGTGATGTCTATCCATAGCTCTATTAACCGCATTATCTATCATTGCTTGTAACTCTGCACCCGCTACGTTTACACGGGCATTTTCATGCACTATCCCTGGGTGACTGTTGACCTCGTTTGAGTCTGCCATGTAACTTGAACTGTAACATATTGACAATAATATATTTGTGAGCTTATTATAGAATTGTCTTTTATGGCAATTTTATTAACTGTGGTAAACATAGACCATATATGGTTAATTTATTACTCACATTTATTTAGGATTTTTAATATAATTTATCCTATTTATAAAACAATAATAGTTTTATTAGCACATAAGACTTAGTCACAGGGACAAAATAAATCATAAGCTATGATTTCAGAGAATCAAAGCATGAAGGTTTGAACATAGTTCATTACCTTTATCAGACAGGGTCACAGACCATTACTGTCTTTTGTCTCATATGGAGATGAGAAGGGCCCGAAGGCATTCTTTTACCAAGGTATGGCAAGAAGAATTTATCATGTTTATAAATGATTTTTACCCATGATTCAGAGATCATTTAGGTGGGTTAGGAAATAAAAATTTTTCCTTATAATAATAACACAGGTGATTTATAACAAATCATGTCTGCCAGGAGTGTTAACATGTTTTCAGATGTTAACATAGATTTGAATCTTTTTAACGGGTTTTACCATCTTAGCCAGGTCTTTATAATGACACTCAGGCTAGGTTTCACTCTTAAGATTCTTAATTAATGGTTTGAATCTTTTTAACAGGTCTTACCATCTTGGCCTGGTCTTATAATTGACCCGAAGGCTAGGTTTCACACTTAAGATTCTTAATTTAATTAACGCATAACAATTTTAAATTGAGGTGTTAATATGGATCTGAATCTAATTATGGAACTACCATCTTGGCCGGGTCTTAATATGACACGAGGCTAGGTCTTGCCCTTTTAGATTTTGCCATTTTATTATAATGGTAGATCTTGCAAAAAGGAAATGTTATTATCCTTTTATTTAATATTTCTTGTTTAGAATGAAAATTTAAACTTAATCATTTCACTATATAAAAATAAAAGTATAAAGTTGCCCTAAGCGGGACTTGAAAGGAATAATGTTGTCCTCGTAGGGACTGAAAGATAATTATGTCCATATGAGGACTATTAAGGAAACGATCTTCAGTAAAAGGAGTTTCTTCTTCATTTTATTTCTGAATGTTTTCTCCTTGTATGCTCGTTTCATTCTAGCCGCGGTACGAAGCTCAGCATTTCAAGGCTCCGGGTGTGGAGAACTCCTATTACGGCTTCTTCGCTTAGCGACGTATCCAATAAAAATTTGGAAGTAAAAAGTTCTTAGATTAGGATTTAGAATATTCCTAAGTTAAGTCTAGACTCAGAAGTTTAGATATATGCAATTGTGTAACTGAGATTAAACACAAAAGGCTAGTGTTTAATTCACTCAGTGTTGGCTCTGATACCAACCTGTCACACCCCGATTTTTCCACGTGTTACCGGTGGGCCCGGTAGGGGAGTATCGTGACGTGGTTGGCAACATAATAGTCAAACAACACAATATTTAAATGCACAGCGGAAGCAAAGTATAGATTTAATTCAACCAAACGATATTGTAATATTAAGTATCACAAATAGTCGAATATAAATCCACAGGTAGATCAAAAATAAAAGGAAACAAATGTTCAACAGTTTATGACATCCAAGTTGGCGAGACTTATTGAGGATGCTAGGAGACAAGCCAGCCTATTTCGCGTAGTACCTGCACTTAACCTTTTTAAGAAAATACGTCAGTTTACACTGGTAAATACAATCAACCGACTCATTTTGAAAAGAGTTTAAGAAAATGCATTTAAGGCACAAGGCACAAATAATATTTATAACTTGGGATAATTATGTAAATATAATACTTGTAAACGAATTACATGTTTCTTATGCGTTCAGTCGCCCGATCCGCAGATCCGGTTAAAGATCAATAGACACACCACATTAAAAATGAGACACAAACGGGTATACGCCTACACCCGCGTGCTGAGGTCGTGGCCATTTCGTAAAATGATGCCAGGGATATCCGGGACATGGTCATTAACCCCCCAAAGGCTTTAAGCAAACAAAACATTTCAAAACGGAGCATATCAATGATTTAACCTCTATTCGATTAAAGATTCAATGCTGGACCAAGCGGTATTTTATATACCGTACCCCAAGCCCGTATAGGGAAAATAAGTTAAAAGTATTTACCTGAGCAAGTATAATTCAAAATCAGCGAGTGCAAGTATCTTTTACTGGTTCTCCTAATCTGGAACGAAGGTTTATAACAACCTATTAGAATCCTAACGGGTCTTTAGTTAAGCTTACGCTTAGACCGGTTAGTTTTAAAGATACGGTTCATACGCACGATTAAGCGAAGACCGGATAGAATGTGATTTAGACCCGACAAGTTTAGAGACTTGTTTAATATGGGTATTTCATACACATTCTGGATTTTGAGATAAAACCGATAAGGTTTGACCCGTTTCGGCTAATTTATGTAAACTAGTTACATAAACCGAACCGAACGCGCGTGAAGCGTAACGGGTATCCGTAAGAGTCCTAAACAGGTTTCCTAAGTTAACACACCTTAAATAAGTTGTGATATCAGTAGGATATCACCTATGATGCCCAAAACGAGTTTAATCTCTTTATAAGCCCCGCAGGAGCATTTTGGTCATTTTAAAGATTATAAAAGGGTTTAATTAGACGCCTGTGATCCGGGTCTGAGTTGATCAGTAAAATAGCTTATTTTAACAGGTTATAACCTTTGGTAATAAGTCTTATATACTAAAATAGTTTTAAACCCAAACTATGCGTTAAATACGCGTATAAAGTCGTTTTAAGCGATGCACGGGTTAAAATACGATTCTGAGTTTTCTGATCAAATAAACAGGCTCAAAATACTCCATTTATTATTTAAAATCAGTAGCAATTGGATTGGCGTTAAAAGGATTTGTAAAACTCATTTTATGGCCGAAAAGGGTATTTTTGGTATTAACCGAATCGAGGCGATAAACCTAGCTTATGATCAGTTTAAAAATAATTAAAAATCTTCAAAAATCCCAAAATATTATATCACATCAGTGGGTAAAAGGTTTGGTGTCCAAAATTGGGTTTAGATAGGCTTTACGCTAATGACGCCGTTTAATTACTTAAAAGCATTCAAATTACGTCATTAAGCATAACTCCTTATCTAGACCTCCAACTGATGTGAAATTTTAGGTACAAGTCTAAAAATCAGTAACTAAGATTATGGCACTTTCACATTTCCAAAAATCTCGTTTTATGGTCATAAGGGCATTACGGTCAATATTTAGGCGTTTAACGGAAACATCGGACGATTAGGGATTCGAGTGGTATAAACGCAGAGGCTTATACACACATGCAACTAGGTCCTAATGGAACTTTATGGCATGTCTAAACCTATATAAATCGGGTCAGAACTGAGGTCAAAGTAAAAGTCAAACTTTTGCGTCTCTCGGTTCCGAATCGGTTCAAAACATAAAGTTGTCGAATCAAACAAGCTTAGACAAGTTATTAAACTTATTTTCAAGTTGTATGACTGATAAAACAGATTACACGCCATCCGTATCATTAAATATGCGATTAACATTTCTGTTGACTTTTCGGAAGAAGTTTGACTCGACAAACGACATAGTTAAGATTGAAATCAGTGAGTGCCCTTTTAGGGGTTTATTATCCATATAAATACCAACTTATAACAACTTTCGATTCGACAATACTCTGGACCGATTGTTATTTATCGATAAATCAAACCGTAGTTACGACGGTTTGATTTCTAGGCTATAAACTAAGAAATAATGAATTAGGAAGGGTTAAACATACTTACACACAACTAATGGACGAATTAGAATGCTTGTGGCCTGCTTGAATGCTCCAGAAATTCTCAGAGGTGATGAATGAACAAAATGGTAACATGTGGGTCTTGATATAAGGCTTCAAACACTCTTAGATGATCAACACATAAGTCTAGGGGTGTTGCATTATCATCCACAAGTGCCCTATAGGCTAGAAACCATCTTAGGCAGCCCAAGGTTTCGAAAAAATGAGATTGGAGTCGGATACATGCATCTACAGGCAGCTGGCTGTTTTTTATGCATCTGCAGGTCTGACGCGGGCCGCCTCACATTTAACTGATCCTCACGCGGGCCGCCTGGGCCTCCGGATCAGATTTCCAAACTTTCTTTTATTGCACATTTGGTCCCTAGTCCCCCGAAAGGTCGTTTTCAAGATGTTTCTTGCATTTTAAGGCTTTGATATTTATATATAGGGGCTTTAATACTTATACCCACTTTGTCAAGTCCTCGGGTAACTTTGTGATCACCCGAAAAGCCCTAAATTTCAATGTTGACGGTTCTAACCCTTGCACACGAATTTTATCACAACTTGCTCATACGATAACGAAACTTCATGAAATTTTTGTGGTACATTCTAGTGAGCATAATTAATCGTTACAAAGCTTCGGGTTTGTCAAAAGGTCACTCAGAGGTATAACTTAAACATGTTGACACATTTAACCCCTGTAGTTTGAAATCTCTCACTTTCTTTCACAATTCGCTTCGTATGATCCATGATCTATTCGTTTAAGGTTATAAACATAGTGTAGGGTTATTGTAAAGTATATTTATTCATTGTTGACACTTTGAACCCTTATATTTACACAGTTTCACTGTTTGTCAACTTTAGTCCTTCAAGAACATTATTTTACACGTTCAAACCTATGACACGTGTCAACACATTATAGGACGTAAATTTCCGAGGTGTTTAACTTGTGTATACTACTGAGCTCTTCAGGTAAGTTTAACTTGTAGGCAACTGACCCGACACGTTCGATAACCTCGAAAGGTCCTATGTATCTCGGGCTTAGCTTACCTTTCTTACCAAATCGCATCACTCCCTTCCAGGGTGACACTTTAAGTAGGACTTTTTCACCTACTTCGAAGTGAAAATCCTTACGACTTGGATCAGCGTAACTCTTCTGCCTATCCCGGGCAGCTTTGAGACGGTCACGAATCTGAGTAATCTTGTCCGACGTCTCAAACACTATCTCCGGTCCAGATAATTGGACTTCTCCGACTTCCGCCCAACACACAGGCGATCTACACTTTCTACCATATAATGCCTCAAAAGGCGCAGCCTTAATGCTGGTATGGTAGCTATTGTTGTAAGAGAACTCAACTAATGGTAGGTGCTTATCCCAGCTACCACCCAAGTCAATTGCACATGCACGAAGCATGTCTTCCAACGTTTGAATAGTACGCTCACTCTGACCGTCTGTCTGTGGATGGTAAGCCGTACTAAAGTTCAAACGTGTGCCCAAAGATTGTTGGAAACTTTTCCAAAAATGCGACGTGTACCTAGTATCTCTATCAGAGATAATAGCCACAGGTATGCCATGTAAAGCTACAATCTTATCAACGTACAGTTGGGCTAACATATCGGAGCTGTAGGTCTCCTTAATGGGTAGGAAATGTGCTGACTTAGTCAGTCGGTCAACTATCACCCAGATGGTGTCATTTCCTTTCCTTGTCTTGGGTAACTTGGTAATAAAATCCATAGTTACCATTTCCCACTTCCAAGTAGGAAGTTCCGGTTGTTGTAGCAAACCTGACGGTTTTTGATGTTCTGCCTTGACTTGCGCACACGTCAAGCATTTAGCTACTTAGGTAGCTACAGACTTCTTCAAGCCTATCCACCAATAGTTTGCCCTAAGATCCTGGTACATTTTATCAGCTCCAGGATGAACAGAATATTTAGAGTTGTGGGCTTCCTGGAGGATAACATCTCGGAGTCCTCCATAAATTGGAACCCATATCCATCCATTCAATCTAAGAATTCCATCCTTACTAAGAGATAACTGCTCCTCAGTTACTCCTAGCTTTTCGTTAGGGTAGTTAGCTTCCAACACAGCTTCCTTCTGTGCAGCTAACAACCTTTCAATCAAATTGTTCTTTATTTCCATGCGCTTGGCATTGATTCGGATGGGTTTCACCTTCTCCTTCCGACTCAAGGCATCGGCGACTACATTCGCCTTGCCGGGATGGTATCTTATTTCACAATCATAATCATTCAGAGTTTCCATCCAACGGCGTTGCCTCATGTTCAAGTCCTTCTGGTTGAACAGATGTTGAAGGCTTTTGTGATCAGAATAGATCACACATTTTATTCCATACAAGTAGTGCCTCCACAGTTTCAGTGCGAATACAACGGCACCCAACTCCAAGTCGTGGGTGGTGTAATTCTTTTCGTGCACCTTTAACTGACGTGAAGCATAGGCAATGACTTTGCCTTTCTGCATAAGCACACATCCCATCCCAGTGTGTGATGCATCACAATAAACTACAAACTCCTCTATTCCATCAGGCAATGTCAGTACTGGAGCATTGCTCAATTTCTGTTTCAGAATATCGAAGGATTCCTGCTGCTTAGGACCCCAGTCAAACTTAATCTTCTTACGTGTCAGCGAAGTCAGGGGTGCAGCAATCCTTGAGAAGTTTTCAATGAATCGCCTATAGTATCCTGCCAAACCTAGGAAGCTACGTATTTCTGTAGGCGTCTTTGGCTCATGCCAATTCATGACAGCTTCAACTTTAGCGGGATCTACTTGGATACCACGCTCACTAACAACATGTCCAAGAAATTGGACTTCTCGAAGCCAAAACTCACACTTCGAGAACTTGGCATAGAGCTTTTCTTTATGAAGCAGTTCCAGAATACAATGAAGATGCTTTTCATGGTCAGCTTGGTTCTTTGAGTAGATGAGAATGTCGTCGATGAAGACGATGACGAATTTATCTAAGTGCGGCTTGCAAACGCGATTCATGAGATCCATGAATGCGGCCGGTGCATTAGTGAGCCCAAAAGGCATCACTAGGAACTCGTAATGACCATAACGAGTCCTAAATGTTGTTTTGTGCACGTCTTCATCTCTAACCTTCAATTGATGGTAGCCTGACCTCAAGTCAATCTTCGAGAAGAAACTTGCTCCTTGGAGTTGATCGAACAGATCGTCGATTCTAGGCAAAGGATACCTATTCTTGATAGTAACTTTGTTAAGCTCACGGTAGTCGATGCACAGTCGCATCGATCCATCCTTCTTCTTGACAAATAAAACTGGTGCTCCCCAAGGAGACGAACTAGGTTTGATGAAACCTTTGGCTAGCAATTCATCTAGCTGCGTCCTCAATTCCTTCATCTCTGTTGGTGCCAACCTATAAGGCGCCCTTGCAACTGGTGCTGATCCAGGAATAATGTCAATTCTGAATTCTACTTGCCTATCCGGTGGCAAACCAGGTAGTTCTTCAGGAAATACCTCGGGGTATTCAGAAATGACGGGGATATCTCCAATCCTGGGTTTCGGCTCATCAATAATCACTTGTGCCATGTAGATGACACAACCCTTCTTCAAACACTTAGAGTCTTTGAGTATAGACATTTTCTCGGGCAGCCCATACTGGGTATCTCCCTGGATAGTAAGTGATTCACCAGACAAAGTCTTGATCATCACTTGCTTCTTATTGCAAATAATCTGGGCCTGGTTATGTGATAACCAGTCCATACCCAAAACTATGTCGAAACCGGCTAGTTTTAAAGGAAGTAGAGACAATGGAAATGAGTGGTTCTTAATGGATATGAAACATCCATCTAACAAAGTTGAGGCGGTTTCTAAAGTGCCATCTGCTAGTTCTACCTCATACTTCACACTTAAAGTCTTAACAGGTAACTTCAATAATTCACAAAACTTATTATCTACAAACGACTTATCAGCGCCTGAATCAAATAACACTCTCGCATAAACATCATTTACGAGAAAGGTACCTGTTATAACATTGTCGTCCTTGACGGCTTCCTTAGCATCCATCCTGAAGACCCTAGCATTGGTCTTCCTAGCCTCATCAGGATTTTTGGCGAATTTTGGGCAATTAGGCTTGATGTGCCCCTTTTCATTGCAACCGTAGCAGGTCGCATCCTTTAGTTTCTTACACTCCAGTGTCTTATGATCCTGAGACTTGCAAATCCCACAAGGCCTCGGCTGAGATTGGGAATTTGAATCAAGTCTACACCTTCCAAAGTGGCGATTCTTGCAAATTTTACATCTGGGTTTTCCACCCGTCTGCTGACCATCCTTTTTAAATCCAGACCCCTTCTTATGGTCATTGTTTCCCTTCTGTTTCTTGTCTGAACGTCGTGAGTTGTCATCCTCACGCTTCCTCTTTTCGGTATCATTCTTCCTCTGTGACCTTAGCCTGACAGCATCCAAGGTAAGGGACAATGATATGTCCGCTACTGACCGAAAAGTGGTTGGTCTGGAGGCCTTTACACTTTCTTTGATCTCCGGTTCCAAACCCCCAATGAATCGAGCTATACGTTTAGGCTCCGGAGTTACCAAATATGGAACCAACCTTGACAAAGTGTTGAAACTGGTAAGGTAGGCCTGACATTCAAGGTTTCTCATGACCAATGCCAAGAAGTCAGATTCAATTCTCTCAACCTCGTGTTGAGGGCAGAAATTTTCCTTGATCAGTGCCATGAACTCTTCCCAGGTCATGTTGTATAACGGGACTTTCCCTGTAGCCTGGATCAAAGATCTCCACCAAGCTAATGCTTCTCCTTTGAAAGACTGTGAGATAAACTTCACAATATCCCTATTATGGCAACCACTAATATCCACCACAGTATCCATCTCGTCCATCCAAGTCATGCAATCAACAGCTCCTTTTTCCCCAGTGAAGTCCCTGGGTTTGCACGAAACAAAGTACTTATAGGTGCAACCCCTATTACGGGGTTCTTGATCCTGAATGACCCTTTGGGATGGAACACTCCTGCGGTTTGAAGAGTGGTGAGAATTACTGTTGTGGGCAGTGTGGGTCCTGGAGGGTGTTCTAGAGCGTGGTGCAGATTGGGTCCTTGTATGGGTACCACCTGATTCATGGTGATGTCTATCCATAGCTCTATTAACCGCATTATCTATCATTGCTTGTAACTCTGCACCCGCTACGTTTACACGGGCATTTTCATGCACTATCCCTGGGTGACTGTTGACCTCGTTTGAGTCTGCCATGTAACTTGAACTGTAACATATTGACAATAATATATTTGTGAGCTTATTATAGAATTGTCTTTTATGGCAATTTTATTAACTGTGGTAAACATAGACCATATATGGTTAATTTATTACTCACATTTATTTAGGATTTTTAATATAATTTATCCTATTTATAAAACAATAATAGTTTTATTAGCACATAAGACTTAGTCACAGGGACAAAATAAATCATAAGCTATGATTTCAGAGAATCAAAGCATGAAGGTTTGAACATAGTTCATTACCTTTATCAGACAGGGTCACAGACCATTACTGTCTTTTGTCTCATATGGAGATGAGAAGGGCCCGAAGGCATTCTTTTACCAAGGTATGGCAAGAAGAATTTATCATGTTTATAAATGATTTTTACCCATGATTCAGAGATCATTTAGGTGGGTTAGGAAATAAAAATTTTTCCTTATAATAATAACACAGGTGATTTATAACAAATCATGTCTGCCAGGAGTGTTAACATGTTTTCAGATGTTAACATAGATTTGAATCTTTTTAACGGGTTTTACCATCTTAGCCAGGTCTTTATAATGACACTCAGGCTAGGTTTCACTCTTAAGATTCTTAATTAATGGTTTGAATCTTTTTAACAGGTCTTACCATCTTGGCCTGGTCTTATAATTGACCCGAAGGCTAGGTTTCACACTTAAGATTCTTAATTTAATTAACGCATAACAATTTTAAATTGAGGTGTTAATATGGATCTGAATCTAATTATGGAACTACCATCTTGGCCGGGTCTTAATATGACACGAGGCTAGGTCTTGCCCTTTTAGATTTTGCCATTTTATTATAATGGTAGATCTTGCAAAAAGGAAATGTTATTATCCTTTTATTTAATATTTCTTGTTTAGAATGAAAATTTAAACTTAATCATTTCACTATATAAAAATAAAAGTATAAAGTTGCCCTAAGCGGGACTTGAAAGGAATAATGTTGTCCTCGTAGGGACTGAAAGATAATTATGTCCATATGAGGACTATTAAGGAAACGATCTTCAGTAAAAGGAGTTTCTTCTTCATTTTATTTCTGAATGTTTTCTCCTTGTATGCTCGTTTCATTCTAGCCGCGGTACGAAGCTCAGCATTTCAAGGCTCCGGGTGTGGAGAACTCCTATTACGGCTTCTTCGCTTAGCGACGTATCCAATAAAAATTTGGAAGTAAAAAGTTCTTAGATTAGGATTTAGAATATTCCTAAGTTAAGTCTAGACTCAGAAGTTTAGATATATGCAATTGTGTAACTGAGATTAAACACAAAAGGCTAGTGTTTAATTCACTCAGTGTTGGCTCTGATACCAACCTGTCACACCCCGATTTTTCCACGTGTTACCGGTGGGCCCGGTAGGGGAGTATCGTGACGTGGTTGGCAACATAATAGTCAAACAACACAATATTTAAATGCACAGCGGAAGCAAAGTATAGATTTAATTCAACCAAACGATATTGTAATATTAAGTATCACAAATAGTCGAATATAAATCCACAGGTAGATCAAAAATAAAAGGAAACAAATGTTCAACAGTTTATGACATCCAAGTTGGCGAGACTTATTGAGGATGCTAGGAGACAAGCCAGCCTATTTCGCGTAGTACCTGCACTTAACCTTTTTAAGAAAATACGTCAGTTTACACTGGTAAATACAATCAACCGACTCATTTTGAAAAGAGTTTAAGAAAATGCATTTAAGGCACAAGGCACAAATAATATTTTATAACTTGGGATAATTATGTAAATATAATACTTGTAAACGAATTACATGTTTCTTATGCGTTCAGTCGCCCGATCCGCAGATCCGGTTAAAGATCAATAGACACACCACATTAAAAATGAGACACAAACGGGTATACGCCTACACCCGCGTGCTGAGGTCGTGGCCATTTCGTAAAATGATGCCAGGGATATCCGGGACATGGTCATTAACCCCCCAAAGGCTTTAAGCAAACAAAACATTTCAAAACGGAGCATATCAATGATTTAACCTCTATTCGATTAAAGATTCAATGCTGGACCAAGCGGTATTTTATATACCGTACCCCAAGCCCGTATAGGGAAAATAAGTTAAAAGTATTTACCTGAGCAAGTATAATTCAAAATCAGCGAGTGCAAGTATCTTTTACTGGTTCTCCTAATCTGGAACGAAGGTTTATAACAACCTATTAGAATCCTAACGGGTCTTTAGTTAAGCTTACGCTTAGACCGGTTAGTTTTAAAGATACGGTTCATACGCACGATTAAGCGAAGACCGGATAGAATGTGATTTAGACCCGACAAGTTTAGAGACTTGTTTAATATGGGTATTTCATACACATTCTGGATTTTGAGATAAAACCGATAAGGTTTGACCCGTTTCGGCTAATTTATGTAAACTAGTTACATAAACCGAACCGAACGCGCGTGAAGCGTAACGGGTATCCGTAAGAGTCCTAAACAGGTTTCCTAAGTTAACACACCTTAAATAAGTTGTGATATCAGTAGGATATCACCTATGATGCCCAAAACGAGTTTAATCTCTTTATAAGCCCCGCAGGAGCATTTTGGTCATTTTAAAGATTATAAAAGGGTTTAATTAGACGCCTGTGATCCGGGTCTGAGTTGATCAGTAAAATAGATTATTTTAACAGGTTATAACCTTTGGTAATAAGTCTTATATACTAAAATAGTTTTAAACCCAAACTATGCGTTAAATACGCGTATAAAGTCGTTTTAAGCGATGCACGGGTTAAAATACGATTCTGAGTTTTCTGATCAAATAAACAGGCTCAAAATACTCCATTTATTATTTAAAATCAGTAGCAATTGGATTGGCGTTAAAAGGATTTGTAAAACTCATTTTATGGCCGAAAAGGGTATTTTTGGTATTAACCGAATCGAGGCGATAAACCTAGCTTATGATCAGTTTAAAAATAATTAAAAATCTTCAAAAATCCCAAAATATTATATCACATCAGTGGGTAAAAGGTTTGGTGTCCAAAATTGGGTTTAGATAGGCTTTACGCTAATGACGCCGTTTAATTACTTAAAAGCATTCAAATTACGTCATTAAGCATAACTCCTTATCTAGACCTCCAACTGATGTGAAATTTTAGGTACAAGTCTAAAAATCAGTAACTAAGATTATGGCACTTTCACATTTCCAAAAATCTCGTTTTATGGTCATAAGGGCATTACGGTCAATATTTAGGCGTTTAACGGAAACATCGGACGATTAGGGATTCGAGTGGTATAAACGCAGAGGCTTATACACACATGCAACTAGGTCCTAATGGAACTTTATGGCATGTCTAAACCTATATAAATCGGGTCAGAACTGAGGTCAAAGCAAAAGTCAAACTTTTGCGTCTCTCGGTTCCGAATCGGTTCAAAACATAAAGTTGTCGAATCAAACAAGCTTAGACAAGTTATTAAACTTATTTTCAAGTTGTATGACTGATAAAACAGATTACACGCCATCCGTATCATTAAATATGCGATTAACATTTCTGTTGACTTTTCGGAAGAAGTTTGACTCGACAAACGACATAGTTAAGATTGAAATCAGTGAGTGCCCTTTTAGGGGTTTATTATCCATATAAATACCAACTTATAACAACTTTCGATTCGACAATACTCTGGACCGATTGTTATTTATCGATAAATCAAACCGTAGTTACGACGGTTTGATTTCTAGGCTATAAACTAAGAAATAATGAATTAGGAAGGGTTAAACATACTTACACACAACTAATGGACGAATTAGAATGCTTGTGGCCTGCTTGAATGCTCCAGAAATTCTCAGAGGTGATGAATGAACAAAATGGTAACATGTGGGTCTTGATATAAGGCTTCAAACACTCTTAGATGATCAACACATAAGTCTAGGGGTGTTGCATTATCATCCACAAGTGCCCTATAGGCTAGAAACCATCTTAGGCAGCCCAAGGTTTCGAAAAAATGAGATTGGAGTCGGATACATGCATCTACAGGCAGCTGCCTGTTTTTTCTGCATCTGCAGGTCTGACGCGGGCCGCCTCACATTTAACTGATCCTCACGCGGGCCGCCTGGGCCTCCGGATCAGATTTCCAAACTTTCTTTTATTGCACATTTGGTCCCTAGTCCCCCGAAAGGTCGTTTTCAAGATGTTTCTTGCATTTTAAGGCTTTGATATTTATATATAGGGGCTTTAATACTTATACCCACTTTGTCAAGTCCTCGGGTAACTTTGTGATCACCCGAAAAGCCCTAAATTTCAATGTTGACGGTTCTAACCCTTGCACACGAATTTTATCACAACTTGCTCATACGATAACGAAACTTCATGAAATTTTTGTGGTACATTCTAGTGAGCATAATTAATCGTTACAAAGCTTCGGGTTTGTCAAAAGGTCACTCAGAGGTATAACTTAAACATGTTGACACATTTAACCCCTGTAGTTTGAAATCTCTCACTTTCTTTCACAATTCGCTTCGTATGATCCATGATCTATTCGTTTAAGGTTATAAACATAGTGTAGGGTTATTGTAAAGTATATTTATTCATTGTTGACACTTTGAACCCTTATATTTACACAGTTTCACTGTTTGTCAACTTTAGTCCTTCAAGAACATTATTTTACACGTTCAAACCTATGACACGTGTCAACACATTATAGGACGTAAATTTCCGAGGTGTTTAACTTGTGTATACTACTGAGCTCTTCAGGTAAGTTTAACTTGTAGGCAACTGACCCGACACGTTCGATAACCTCGAAAGGTCCTATGTATCTCGGGCTTAGCTTACCTTTCTTACCAAATCGCATCACTCCCTTCCAGGGTGACACTTTAAGTAGGACTTTTTCACCTACTTCGAAGTGAAAATCCTTACGACTTGGATCAGCGTAACTCTTCTGCCTATCCCGGGCAGCTTTGAGACGGTCACGAATCTGAGTAATCTTGTCCGACGTCTCAAACACTATCTCCGGTCCAGATAATTGGACTTCTCCGACTTCCGCCCAACACACAGGCGATCTACACTTTCTACCATATAATGCCTCAAAAGGCGCAGCCTTAATGCTGGTATGGTAGCTATTGTTGTAAGAGAACTCAACTAATGGTAGGTGCTTATCCCAGCTACCACCCAAGTCAATTGCACATGCACGAAGCATGTCTTCCAACGTTTGAATAGTATGCTCACTCTGACCGTCTGTCTGTGGATGGTAAGCCGTACTAAAGTTCAAACGTGTGCCCAAAGATTGTTGGAAACTTTTCCAAAAATGCGACGTGTACCTAGTATCTCTATCAGAGATAATAGCCACAGGTATGCCATGTAAAGCTACAATCTTATCAACGTACAGTTGGGCTAACATATCGGAGCTGTAGGTCTCCTTAATGGGTAGGAAATGTGCTGACTTAGTCAGTCGGTCAACTATCACCCAGATGGTGTCATTTCCTTTCCTTGTCTTGGGTAACTTGGTAATAAAATCCATAGTTACCATTTCCCACTTCCAAGTAGGAAGTTCCGGTTGTTGTAGCAAACCTGACGGTTTTTGATGTTCTGCCTTGACTTGCGCACACGTCAAGCATTTAGCTACTTAGGTAGCTACAGACTTCTTCAAGCCTATCCACCAATAGTTTGCCCTAAGATCCTGGTACATTTTATCAGCTCCAGGATGAACAGAATATTTAGAGTTGTGGGCTTCCTGGAGGATAACATCTCGGAGTCCTCCATAAATTGGAACCCATATCCGTCCATTCAATCTAAGAATTCCATCCTTACTAAGAGATAACTGCTCCTCAGTTACTCCTAGCTTTTCGTTAGGGTAGTTAGCTTCCAACACAGCTTCCTTCTGTGCAGCTAACAACCTTTCAATCAAATTGTTCTTTATTTCCATGCGCTTGGCATTGATTCGGATGGGTTTCACCTTCTCCTTCCGACTCAAGGCATCGGCGACTACATTCGCCTTGCCGGGATGGTATCTTATTTCACAATCATAATCATTCAGAGTTTCCATCCAACGGCGTTGCCTCATGTTCAAGTCCTTCTGGTTGAACAGATGTTGAAGGCTTTTGTGATCAGAATAGATCACACATTTTATTCCATACAAGTAGTGCCTCCACAGTTTCAGTGTGAATACAACGGCACCCAACTCCAAGTCGTGGGTGGTGTAATTCTTTTCGTGCACCTTTAACTGACGTGAAGCATAGGCAATGACTTTGCCTTTCTGCATAAGCACACATCCCATCCCAGTGTGTGATGCATCACAATAAACTACAAACTCCTCTATTCCATCAGGCAATGTCAGTACTGGAGCATTGCTCAATTTCTGTTTCAGAATATCGAAGGATTCCTGCTGCTTAGGACCCCAGTCAAACTTAATCTTCTTACGTGTCAGCGAAGTCAGGGGTGCAGCAATCCTTGAGAAGTTTTCAATGAATCGCCTATAGTATCCTGCCAAACCTAGGAAGCTACGTATTTCTGTAGGCGTCTTTGGCTCATGCCAATTCATGACAGCTTCAACTTTAGCGGGATCTACTTAGATACCACGCTCACTAACAACATGTCCAAGAAATTGGACTTCTCGAAGCCAAAACTCACACTTCGAGAACTTGGCATAGAGCTTTTCTTTATGAAGCAGTTCCAGAATACAATGAAGATGCTTTTCATGGTCAGCTTGGTTCTTTGAGTAGATGAGAATGTCGTCGATGAAGACGATGACGAATTTATCTAAGTGCGGCTTGCAAACGCGATTCATGAGATCCATGAATGCGGCCGGTGCATTAGTGAGCCCAAAAGGCATCACTAGGAACTCGTAATGACCATAACGAGTCCTAAATGCTGTTTTGTGCACGTCTTCATCTCTAACCTTCAATTGATGGTAGCCTGACCTCAAGTCAATCTTCGAGAAGAAACTTGCTCCTTGGAGTTGATCGAACAGATCGTCGATTCTAGGCAAAGGATACCTATTCTTGATAGTAACTTTGTTAAGCTCACGGTAGTCGATGCACAGTCGCATCGATCCATCCTTCTTCTTGACAAATAAAACTGGTGCTCCCCAAGGAGACGAACTAGGTTTGATGAAACCTTTGGCTAGCAATTCATCTAGCTGCGTCCTCAATTCCTTCATCTCTGTTGGTGCCAACCTATAAGGCGCCCTTGCAACAACAGAGATGAAGGAATTGAGAACGCAGCTAGATGATTTGCTAGCCAAAGGTTTCATCAAACCTAGTTCGTCTCCTTGGGGAGCACCAGTTTTATTTGTCAAGAAGAAGGATGGATCGATGCGTCTGTGCATCGACTACCGCGAGCTTAATAAGGTCACTATCAAGAATAGGTATCCTTTGCCCAGAATCGACGATCTGTTCGATCAACTTCAAGGGGCAAGTTTCTTCTCGAAGATTGACTTAAGGTCAGGCTACCATCAATTGAAGGTTAGAGATGAAGACGTGCACAAAACAGCATTTAGGACTCGTTATGGTCATTACGAGTTCCTAGTGATGCCTTTTGGGCTCACTAATGCACCGGCCGCGTTCATGGATCTCATGAATCGCATTTGCAAGCCGCACTTAGATAAATTCGTCATCGTCTTCATCGACGACATTCTCATCTACTCAAAGAACCAAGCTGACCATAAGAAGCATCTTCACTGCATTCTGGAACTACTTCATAAAGAAAAGCTCTATGCCAAGTTCTCGAAGTGTGAATTTTGGCTTCGGGAAGTCCAATTTCTTGGACATGTTGTTAGTGAGCATGGTATCCAAGTAGATCCCGCTAAAGTTGAAGCTGTCATGAACTGGCATGAGCCAAAGACGCCTACAGAAATACGTAGTTTCCTAGGTCTGGCAGGATACTATAGGCGATTCATTGAAAACTTCTCAAGGATTGCTGCACCCCTGACTTCGCTGACGCGTAAGAAGATTAAGTTTGATTGGGGTCCTAAGCAGCAGGAATCCTTTGATATTCTGAAACAAAAGTTGAGCAATGCTCCAGTACTGACATTGCCTGAAGGAATAGAGGAGTTTGTAGTTTATTGTGATGCATCACACACCGGGATGGGATGTGTGCTTATGCAGAAAGGCAAAGTCATTGCCTATGCTTCACGCCAATTAAAGGTGCACGAAAAGAATTACACCACCCATGACTTGGAATTGGGTGCCGTTGTATTCGCACTAAAACTGTGGAGGCACTACCTATATGGAATCAAATGTGTGATCTATTCTGATCACAAGAGCCTTCAACATCTGTTCAACCAAAAGGACTTGAACATGAGGCAACGCCGTTGGATGGAAACTCTGAATGATTACGATTGTGAAATAAGATACCATCCCGGCAAGGCGAATGTAGACGCCGATGCCTTGAGTCGGAAGGAGAAGGTGAAACCCATCCGAATCAATGCCAAGCGCATGGAAATAAAGAACAATTTGATTGAAAGGTTGTTAGCTGCACAGAAGGAAGTTGTGTTGGAAGCTAACTATCCTAACGAAAAGCTAGGGGTAACTGAGGAGCAGTTAACACTTAGCAAGGACGGAATTTTACGACTAAATAGACGAATATGGGTTCCAATTTATGGGGGACTTCGAGATGTTATCCTCCAGGAAGCCCATAGTTCCAAATACTCCGTTCATCCTGGAGCTGATAAAATGTACCAGGATCTAAGGGCAAACTATTGGTGGATAGGCTTGAAGAAGTCTGTAGCTACCTATGTAGCTAAATGCTTGACGTGTGCGCAAGTCAAGGCAGAACATCAAAAACCGTCAGGTTTGCTACAACAGCCTGAACTTCCTACTTGGAAGTGGGAAATGGTAACTATGGATTTTATCACCAAGTTACCCAAGACGAGGAAAGGAAATGACACCATCTGGGTGATAGTTGACCGACTGACTAAGTCAGCACATTTCCTACCCATTAAGGAGACCTACAGCTCCGATATGTTAGCCCAACTGTACGTGGATAAGATTGTAGCTTTACATGGCATACCTGTGTCTATTATCTCTGACCGAGATACTAGATACACGTCACACTTTTGGAAAAGCTTCCAACAATCTTTGGGCACACGTTTGAATTTTAGTACGGCTTATCATCCTCAGACTGACGGTCAGAGTGAGCGTACTATTCAAACGTTGGAAGACATGCTTCGTGCATGTGCAATTGACTTGGGTGGTAGCTGGGATAAGCACCTACCATTAGTCGAATTCTCCTACAACAATAGCTACCATACCAGCATTAAGGCTGCGCCTTTTGAGGCATTATACGGTAGAAAGTGTAGATCACCCATTTGTTGGGCAGAAGTTGGAGATGTCCAATTATCAGGACCAGAGATAGTGTTCGAAACAACGGACAAGATCGTCCAGATTCGTGACCGTCTCAAAGCTGCCCGGGATAGGCAGAAGAGTTACGCTGATCCAAGTCGTAAGGATTTTCACTTCGAAGTAGGTGACAAAGTCCTACTTAAAGTGTCACCCTGGAAGGGAGTGATGCGATTTGGTAAGAAAGGCAAGCTAAGCCCGAGATACATAGGACCTTTCGAGGTTATCGAACGTGTCGGGTCAGTTGCCTATAAGTTGAACTTACCTGAAGAGCTCAGTAGTATACACAATGTTTTCCACATCTGCAATCTGAAGAAGTGTTTCGCTGACGAATCACTGGTCATACCCCATACAGATGTGCATATAGATGAGAGCTTGAAATTTGTGGAAAAACCATGGTCGATCGAGGATCGACAGGTTAAGAAGCTTCGAAGGAAGCAAGTACCGATTGTAAAGGTCAAATGGGATGCCCGTAGAGGTCCCGAGTATACGTGGGAGGTTGAGTCCACGATGAAAGAAAAGTACCCTTATCTATTTCAGTAAATCTCAAGTTTGAGATTTCTTTTAAGGGGGTGAGGATGTAACACCTCGAAAATTTACGTCCTATAATGTGTTGACACGTGTCATAGGTTTGAACGTGTGAAAGAATGTTCTTGAAGGACTAAAGTTGACAAGCAATGAAACTATGTAAATATAAGGGTTCAAAGTGTCAGCAATGAATAATTACACTTTACAATAACCCTACATGATGTTTATAACCTTAAACGAATGGATCATGGATCATACGAAGCGAATTGTGAAAGAAAGTGAGAGATTACAAACTACAGGGGTTAAATGTGTCAACATGTTAAGATATACCTCTGAGTGACCTTTTAGCAAACCCGAAGCCTTGTAATGATTAAATATGCTCACTAGAATGTACCATAAAAATTTCACCAAGTTTCGTTACCGTATGAGAAAGTTGTGATAAAATTCGTGTGTGAGGGTTAAAATCGTCAACATTGAAATTTAGGGCTTTTCGGGTGATCACAAAGTTACCCGAGGACTTGACAAAGATGGTATAAGCCCTAAAGCCCCCCATATGTCAATATTGAAGCCTCATAATGCAAGAATTGTAGTGAAAACGACCTTTCGGGGGACCAAGGACCAAAGTGCAATACAAGAAAACATGTTTAACCTGATCAGAAGGGCCAAGCGGGCCGCCTGAGACTTCCAGATGCAGAAAAAACTCACAGGTGGCTGTTCCAGCCTTCTAACCGACTTTAATTGCAAGTTTTCGATTCTATGGGCTTGCTATACTGGTAAATAGCCTGTAGATGCCACATGTATTCATCCTTGATCAATTATAGACTCATTTGTCAACAATCAAAGGAGTTTGGATCAAATTATAAAGCTCCTAATGTTGACAACTTTGAACATTCATTCCATACTTCATCTCTGAGCATTTCTGGAACTCAATACCATCTTCCAAGCTTTCCAAATCGTTCATAAGACTTGTGTAAGTACGTTTAACCCTTCTTAATCAAGTTATGCTTAGTTTATAGACTAGAAATCAAACCGTCGTAACTACGGTTTGACTTAACGATAAAACACAAACGGTCCAGGGTTTTGTCGAATCGAAAGTTGTTATAAGTTGGTAATCATGTGGGCTTTAAACCCTTAAAAGGGCACCCACTGATTCC
>JARYGA010038754.1:0-34187 GCA_030545235.1 Helianthus tuberosus
CCACCCACTCTCTCAGACTAAACCACCCAGTCTCTCAGACTGAACAGCAAACATAAACCTTGAAATGTGTCTCGTGTCTTTTCTTTATAAAAAAATGTTTGTTTCTTGGATCTGGGCGTTTTGTGTATGCAATGAAAACATGCTGTAAAACATTTTCGTGAGAGCCCTAATGATTGTAGTCTAGACTCGAGAAAGAATCCTAGTTCGCTACAATCGAAGCTCTGATACTAAACTGTCACACCCTGACTTTTGCGGAAGCGTGATTATGTGTGAATTGCTTAATATCATTGCATTCAATCATAACAACAACTATATGATAAAACCGAAGATTGTAACACCTCGTAAAATCATACCCAATAAAATAAAGACACGTGTCATGTAATGCAAACGTGTTATGAAAACGGATCCAGATAAAGATGTACGGTAGGATTTAAAAGCGTCGACATGTTAATTTATACCTCTGAGCGACCTATTAATAAATCCCTAACCATGATATATTTAATCAACATCTCAAATTTTGCAAATAAATCTGGTTATCCTCAATAACAAATTGATTATAACCAAAGTCATGAATCCAATATGAATTCTTGGAATTTCCGACATTTAAAAACCTCCCACAAAGATCCAAAATTATGTAAGTACATGCAAGGCATGCAAGAGCTGAAAACTTGGTCCCCTCTACTGAAAAGAAGCACAAGATTCGGACTTGTAAGAAATGCATGAGCAAAGCCTAAAAGTTGCAAAAAAAAAAAAAAATTATCTCTGGTCATCGGTTGCGGACCGTAAGAGCTAGGCTTATGGTCCATAAAGGGCTGCTTACGGACCCCAAGCTTGAGCCTTACGGTCCGTAAGGCTGTCGCTGCCAGCAGAATTGGACAGGTGCCTGTTCAGCAGGTTGCACCGCCTTAGATAAGTTGTTTTCGAAAATCAAGGGTCTTGCAACTGGTTTTGGCATCATAGGGACACCTGGGATGATCTTGCAACACATGTAGACTAGTTTGGCATGATCTTGTGCATTTGGGTTCAATATATAAGAGAATGAAGTTGCAACCATTTTTGTTCACTTCATTCAAACTCACTTCAACTGATCTCTGGAGCTCTCTGGACAGCAACCAACTTCTCTTAGGATCCATAAGCATACTTAGGACTCTTGTAAGCGTCCTTAATCCTTTTTAATTCAGTTTAGCTTAGTTAATTAGCTAAAAGTCAAACCGTCGTAATTAAGGTTTGACTTCGAGATTAATTAAAATTTGCTCAGTCAAATCTCGAATTAAAAGTACCTATAAGTAGGTAATTATGTGGGTATTAAACCCTTAAAAGGGTACTCTCTGATTCCCACACTAACTAGGTCAATTGTCGGGTCAAACTTGATATTAAAAAGTCAACAGAAAGCTTAAATTCAAATTAATGCATAATTAGCAATGTAGAAGCTATGCAACCTGTTTTATCATTAATATAACTTGGTAATTAATCTAAGAACATGTCTAAACATGTTCAACCCGACAATTTTCAGTTTAGGCTCGGTTCGGGACCGAAAGTCGCATAGTTTGACTTCTGCTTTGACTTTCAGTTCTGACCCATTTATGCATGGTTTAGAAATGCCTTAGAGCTTCAATTGGACCAGGATGTATGTTAGTATAACCCTCTATGATTATACACCTTGGTTCAATAGTTATCCGATTCGTATGCATGTTCCCGTTAATTGCTTATATGTTGACTATTATGCCCATATAACCTTAAAACGTGATTTTTGAAAATGTAAAAGAGTAGAAACCTTAGTTACTGATTTATAAACTTGCAGCCAAAATTTGACATCAGTTTGAGGTCTAGATTAAGAGTTATACTCAATAGCGTATTTAGAAAGCTTTTTGTTAATTAAACGGCATAATTAGCATATAGCCTAGTTTAACCCACTTTTTGATTTCAAACTTTTTACCCACTGATGTAATATAATATTTTGGGATTTTTGAAGATTTTTAATTAATTTTAGGCTGAGCATAACATAGGGTTGTAGCTTTAATTCGATTAATGCCGGTTTTGCCCTATTGGGCTATAAAATGAGTTTTACAAATCTTTTTGACCCCAAACCTTTTGCTACTGATTTTATGTGATAAATAAATTATTTTAAACCTTCTGGAATAATGAAAATACCGGCTTTCTATATAGACCCCGGAAATGGCTCCAAATCGCCTTTTCAAGCATTTTTAACGCATAGTATACATCAAAACTATTTTACACATATAAGGTTGATACCTACTGATATTTTAAGTATAATTTTATACATAAACAGTAAGCTAAAGTTTTAAACTCAGACTTCCAGATTTGACCTTTAAAGGCTATGTGAAATTACCAAAATGCCCCTACGGTGCATAGTTTGGTTATAATGGATAAATTTCACATATATTTAGTACCCTACTGTTATAATTTATAAAAATGAGTATTTTTACTGATTACATCAGACCTATAACTCAGATTAATATTTAAAGTCTTTTATAATCTTTAAAATGACCAAAATGCCCCTACGGGGCATAGTTTGAATTTAAATTCGTTTCGGGCATAATAGAAGATATCTTACTGAAGTCACAACATATCTAAGGCATATTAACTCAGGGAACTTGTATTTGACTCTTTTGGTTACTCGTTACGCAGTTGTCGCGTTCGGATCGGCTTATGTGACTAGTTTGCATATATTAGCCGAAACGGGTCAAACCATATCATTTTTGTCTCAAAAGTCAGAATGTGTTTAAGTTACCCATATTAAACAAGCATGCAAGCTTGTCAGGTCAAAACCACATTCTAAACCGGTCTTCGCTTTATCATGCGTTGAACCGTGTCTTCCTTTTTAAAACTAACCGGTCTAAGTCTAGGCTTACTTAAAGACCCGTTAGGATTCTAATAGGTTATTAAAACCTTCGTTCCAGATAAGGAGCCCAGTAAAAGCTACGTGCACTTGCTATATTTGATTGATACTCTGCTCAGGTAAATACTCTTAACTTATTTTCCTTATACGGGCTTGGGATACGGTACTATAAAAGTACCGCTTGGTCGGGTGTGTGTAGTCATTTAAATCGGATTGTGATTAATGTATTTGCTTGACCCGTTTAATATGTATTATTTGGTGTATGGACTTTGGGGGTTAAATGACCATGTCCCGGATATCCTTGGCATCATTCAAAGAAATGGCCACGACCTAAGCACGGGGTGTAGGCGTACACCTGACAGTTGCATTATGTAAAAACTTGTAATCCACTTAAAGGAAATAATCCTTGTGGGCATTATACCTGTGGCGTGTCAATTAATCTAGACCGGCCCTACAAACCGGCCCTAATGGACGACAAATAAGTAAAACTGTATACAAGATTATTTTCATATAATTGTCCCAAGTTATAAAGATATTTTGCCGAAGTGCACTCAAATCAATTTTTAAACTCTTTTCAAAATGAGTCAGTTAAGTTGTATTTACCAGTGTAAACTGACGTATTTTCCAAAAAGGCTAAGTGCAGGTACTACACGTAATAGGCTGGCTACTCCAGGCATCAATAATCAAGTCTCGCAAGCTCTAGATGTCAAAGTCTGTTGAACAGTTTTCCTTTTTAATTGATCTGCTTGTGGATCTGTTTCAACTACCTTGTGATACTTAATATTACAATTTATTTGGTTGAAATAAATCTATCTTTTGCTTCCGCTGTGCATTTATATATTGTGTTGTTTGACTATGATGATATCAACTACGTCACGATACTCCCCACCGGGCCCACCGGTAATACGTGGAAATATCGGGGTGTGACAGGTTGGTATCAGAGCCAACACTGAGTGAATTAAACACTAGCCTTTTGCGTTTAATCTCAGTTACACAGTTGCACATTCCTCGAATTTTCGAGTCTAGACAAAGAACATAGGATAAATCCCGATTTTGTTTTATTTTTGTCTTTTATATTATTCTTTGTTGTTATCTTTGTTTATGTTGACAGGTCTAAATATGCCGCCAAGATTCTTTAGGAGAAAGGGAAAGTCACCTGTAGCAGGCCACGACCAGGAGGCCGGACCTTCTCAAAGACGAACCTCACCCATCAACATGCGTACAAGTCCACAGGGAGACTGGAGGGCGCATCTGCAGCCAGCGAGGTGGTCTGTCTCGTTAGCTTCGTCACCTTCTTACTTACACTCCTTTGGACCCCAATCCGAAAACGAACCTGATAACCCACAACCTTCGTTTATCCCTCTCCAGCGGTCAAACTCACGTCATTCCTTCGATAACCCGTCACATATCTTCCGAAGCCGGTTCAACCAGGCAAACTACCTTGAAGAACCAGTGGGTGTTAACCCACTAGGACCTGAAGATCACTTTTCTGGAGATCACGCCATGGATATGGATGAGGATACCGACCCTACCGAACCACCGACTGGTACCCTCACACATCCTATTGAAATCTCTGATGGATCATCCTTTCATGGATCACCTTACCGTGGTCCTGATAGTTACCAAGCTAGGTTCAACCAGTTTGAATGGTACTTTACACCCTCTCACCATTCATCACCGTACCAGCAGCAGCAGCAACAGGATCCTTCCGGGGATTCACGCTTTGTGGCAGTTACCCCGCCACCACCACCAGTACAGCAGCAGCCCCCTGAGCCACCGAGGCGAAGGAGAACGAACGCACGGATGTCCGTGCAAGGAAGAGGAGTGCATATCAGCACCCCTCAACCATCGAGTGGCAGCCACTACCCGCCACTCCAAGAAAACCAGCAGATGGGGGGACCTTCAAACCCCAACCCGGAAGTAAACTTCGCGCACGTCGCATCACCACCATTAGGCTTTGGCAACCCAATTCCTACGTATGAAGGCCCAACAACGTATAATCCCTTTGAGCAACCTGCTCACACCAGCTTTAATTATGCTGAAATCGACCCATACGTGGCAGCGTGGAACTACAATGCTCTTAACCCCCAAGGGCCATACGGAGCTCCTTGGGGAGTTGGATACCCAGCTTACGGATACCAACAACAGCCGTCTCTTCGACTTCCTCATCAGCCGCAGCCACAGGCACCACGGTTTTCCCCGCCAGAACATGAGGAAATTCTCCAAAGATTGGTTCGAGTTGAGCGGGAAGTTCACAAAGATCGCAGGGAACGACAAGGTTTCTTCAAGGGATTAGCAGGTTTAATAAAAGGAAAGAGCAAGAAGGACCATTGAATCCTTCAAATTATTGATTGTATTTCCTTATTTTTCAATTCAGCCCCTGCGTGGGCATGTCTTTTTGTTTTAACCACTGCGTGGGTATGTTTTGTTTGTTAAGCCCCTGCGTGGGCAAGTCTTTTGTTTGACCCCTGCGTGGGTATGTTTGTTTGGTTAAGCCCCTGCGTGGGCATGTTGTTTCGGTAGAAGTCCCGTTAGGGCAGACTCGTATTTTTTTAATTTATGTGATGGAATGGTTAGTTTAAATTTTCATTTTATTAATTATATGCATAAACATAAAAGGTGAAATAAATAGAATAACATTCCTACTAAAAGATCTACCATTATAATAAAATAGCAAAATCTAAAAAGGACAGACCTAGCCATGTGTCACCTTAAGACAGGGCCAAGATGGTAGTTCCACAATTAGATTCAGATCCATATTAACATCTCAATTTAGGATTGTTCTGCGTTAAATATTAAAAAGAATCTTAAAGGTAAGACCTAGCCTAAATGTCATTACAGACATGGCCAAGATGGTAAAACCTATTCAAAAGATTCCAATCCTTGTTAACATCTGAAGACATGTTAACTCTCTTGGCAAAATGTGATTCGATAAAATTGCATAAGTCATCCTTAAATTGGGATATTCCAAAAAATTCCCTTATTTAAAATAACCATCCCTTATGGATGAAGTGCCCACGGGCTATAATTAACGTCCTCTAGGACTAAAGACAGTGGTAGCCTACAACTCCCTGTCAAGAAAAGGTAATGAACTTTGATTCAAACCTTAATGCCTCGATTCCATAAAAATCTGGGCTTATAAATTAAATTTGTCTATGTGACTAGGCCTTTTGTGCTATTATTAACTTATAATTTAGGATTATGATAAAGATCCTGAATAATTATATATCTAACAAATTAACTAAAATGGCTATTAAAACCATGGTTAATAAATCATCAAGAACGATAGTACTGTTTAGGCTTCTAAATTAAACCTTGTCCTTATTTATTTATGTAGCAATTAAAGCTACATGACTAGGTCAGAAGAAGGAAACAGTCACCCAGTGGAAAACCATGAAAATACTAAGATACTTGTGACTGGTGCGGAGCTGCAAGCATTAGTAGACAATGTTGTTACCAAAGCCATAGATAGGCAATATAGTGAATCGAGCGGGACTCGAAGAAGGACCCAATCCGCTCCGCATTCCAAGCCTAAGACTCATTCGGAGGCTCACAGCAAGCCACCCTCTAAGAAAGAGGAACGAAAGAAAGATGATGATTGACATTCATCTAATCAACACAGTGTTCCATCCAAGAGGATAGTGTTCGATAATGAACCGCGTACCAATACCTATAAGTACTTTGTTTCCTGCAAACCCTGAGATTTCACTGGGGAGAAGGGGGCAATTGATTGTATGACTTGGTTGGATGAAATGGACACAGTTGTTGATATCAGCGGTTGTGCTGAAAGGGATGTAGTGAAGTATGTATCCCAATTGTTCAAGGGAGAGGCACTGGCATGGTGGAAGTCTCTCATTCAAGTTGCTAGGAAGATCCCGCTCTACAATTTGTCATGGGATCAGTTCGTTGCTCTCATTAAGGAGAATTATTGCCCGCAGCATGAGGTTGAAAGAATTGAATCAGACTTCTTGTCGTTGGTGATGAAGAATTTAGATTGTCAAGCTTACCTCACCAGTTTCAATACCCTATCTAGGCTGGTTCCATATCTCGTAACCCCTGAACCCAAAAGGATTGCTCGCTTCATTGGGGGTTTAGCCCCAGAAATCAAAGCCAGTGTTAAGGCTTCAAGACCTGCTACTTTTAGATCAGCAGCTGATCTATCTCTGTCTCTTACCTTGGACGCGGTCAGGCTAAGATCGCTCAGGAACTCAGAAGAAGGCAAGAGAAAGCGTGAGGATGATAACTCATGAAGATCTGAAAAGAAGCACAAAGGTAATACTGACTTCAAGAAGAAGTTTAGGTCCAACAAGGGTAACCAACAAGCTGAGGAAAAGCCGAAGTGCAAGACTTGCCAAAAACGCCACTTTGGAAATTGCAGACTTGAGTCCAAGTCTAAGTCAGGATCACCTGCATGTGGGTTATGCAAGTCTAAGGAGCACAAGACTGTGGATTGCAAGAAGATTAAGGATGCCACATGCTACAACTGCAATGAGAAAGGGCACATTAAAACCAACTGCCCTAAATACGCCAAGAAGCCTGAAGAGGTCAAGACGACCAATGCAAGGGTCTTCCGATTGGATGCAAAGGAAGCTATCCAGGATGACAATGTGATCCCAGGTACCTTTCTCATAAATGATGTCTATGCAAGAGTACTTTTTGATTCAGGAGCTGATAAGTCGTTCGTAGATAATAAGTTTTGTGAATTGCTGAATTTACCTGTTAAAACCCTAAGCGTGAAATATGAGATGGAATTAGCTGATGGTACCTTAGAAACCGCATCAACCGTGTTAGATGGATGTGTTATATCCATTAGGAACCACTCTTTTCCTTTGTCCCTACTTCCTTTAAAGTTAGCCGGTTTCGACATCGTTTTAGGCATGGACTGGTTATCTCATAACCAGGCCCAGATCGTTTGCAACAAGAAGCAAGTGGTGATCAAGACTCCGTCTGGTGAGCCACTCACCATTCAGGGAGACACCCAGTATGGATTTCCTGAACAAGTATCTATGCTCAAGGCATCAAGATGCTTGAAGAAGGGTTGTGTCATTTACATGGCACAAGTGACTATTGATGAGCCGAAGCCTAAGATTGAGGATATCCCCGTCATTTCTGAATATCCCGAAGTTTTCCCTGAAGAACTACCTGGCTTACCACCAGATAGACAAGTAGAATTCAGAATTGACATCATCCCTGAAGCAGCACCTGTCGCGAGAGCGCCTTATAGGTTGGCACCAACAGAGATGAAGGAATTGAGAACACAACTAGATGAATTGCTAGCCAAAGGTTTCATTAGACCTAGTTCATCTCCATGGGGAGCGCCAATCCTGTTTGTCAAGAAGAAGGATGGATCGATGCGTCTGTGCATCGATTACCGTGAGCTTAATAAGGTCACTATCAAGAATAGGTATCCTCTACCCAGGATCGACGATCTGTTCGATCAATTACAAGGGGCAAGCTACTTCTCTAAGATCGATCTGAGGTCAGGCTATCATCAATTAAAGGTTAAAGATGAAGATGTACACAAGACTGCATTTAGGACTCGCTATGGTCATTATGAGTTCCTAGTGATGCCTTTTGGGCTCACTAATGCACCTGCCGCATTCATGGATCTCATGAATCGCGTCTGCAAGCCCTACTTGGATAAATTTGTTATCGTTTTCATCGAAGACATTCTCATCTACTCAAAGAACCAAGCTGACCATGAGAAACATCTTCGCTGTATTCTTAAACTTCTACATCATGAGAAACTCTACGCCAAATTTTCGAAGTGTGAATTTTGGCTTCGAGAAGTCCAATTTCTTGGACATGTTGTTACTGAGCAAGGTATCTGTCACACCCCCAAAATCCACACGCGGAGTACCACCGCTTGGAGGCGTGACATGACCAGGATCAAGCCACCAATCATATTGAACATATAAGTAATAAGTAAAAGTAAAAGTAAATGTAATCCATCACAATACAATTGGTGCTAAACCAAAAGCATAGCATAGGTAGCGGAAGCATAGTTATGAACATCCAACACAAGTGTTTAGTTTAAAGAGTCATAATGTTTTCCAACAAAACATCCACATCCGTGCCCACAACGACTGCGCCTCCCGTGCAAGCTCCAAGAGTACCTATGGTCCTGCAAGGCATGTAACAGAGAGTCAACAACTAGTTGAGCGAGTTCACAGTTGGTTGTTCAGTTATAGAATTCGTTTCGTAAATCAGTTGTTCGTTTTGTAAACCATGTTTCTTATTAATTCCCATCGCGGTCCTCCAGACATCTGTGCGAAGATTAGTGGCCGTATCGCGGCCTTTTCAGGCATCTGTGCGAAGATTAGTGGCCGTATCGCGGCCTTTTCAGGCATCTGTGCGAAGATTAGTGGGGGCTTCCCCATGTGTTAGACTAGTCGTGTTTGTACGTGCCCTTCTTGATCCAAGGACCGTAGCGAGTGTGATTGTCCTACCCAAGGAGGACGAGCATGCGTTAAGGTTTGTTGTCCTACCCAAGGAGGACGAACGTATGTATTCTACCCAAGGAGAATACGCAGGATTAATATTGGCATCCTACCCATGGAGGATGGCGGTACATATCCTACCCAAGGAGGATATGTAGGTTCCATTTTTAATTTCTTAACCCATTCCCAAACCACCGGGGAATCCCATGCCTTGGCTGTGTGAACTCACCTTGGTTTGCTCGGTATGCTAAGTGTATGCTCGCAAGTAATCAATCACGTCCTAAAGTGCGCACGTGTACATAATCAGTTTACATTCACGAAGTTGGCACGTAAGTATAATCATAGTGGACAACGCATAAATAATCACCAAGTAGCACATTGCACGCATTCATGATCATACAAGTCAGGCATAACATCTAACAGCAGTTAGTTAACTCAGTTAAGTTTTAACAGAAACAGTTACTGTGCAAATTACCCAAGTCGGCGAAACACCCTCTGTTTCGCCGTGAGCCCCTTCGACGAATCACTTGATTCATCGTGATATCCCTCGGCGAAACACAAATTGGCGAAACACATTCTGTTTCGCCGTGGTCTCCTTTGGCGAAACAAAGTTCTGTCTCGTCGAATGCCCTTGGCGAAACACTTTCTGTTTCGCCAAGAGATCTATTTCGTCAGCCTGTTACAGGGTGATGTCAGTTTCGTCAAAATCACAGAAACCCTAAATGTCGTCGACATCAAGAAGCAATCATGCGGACATCATTAACATAGATATCATCATGGAATCAATCAATCATAATAGGCCAAGCATTAACCTTAACAAGTTATTCAGACAACGAGTATAACACGAGCACAATCCATCATATTACTAGGTGTTCATACGATTAATACTAGTTCCGATTCGTGGGTTCAAGGGATCATCATACAATCAGATCTGTCATACAAAACGTAACTAACCATAGATTCCGTTTACCCAATCATAAATCATTCATGAACACAACACTATCTATCATTGATTCTAATGAACTTGAACTAAAAACAGTTTACAACAATGAAATCAAACAATCATGCAGGGATTTAATCACTAACCACAATGAACGGAACAGTAATTAAGTCGATTCGGGGTTCCGGGGCACACGATCGCCGTCAATCAGAGAAGATGGAGCTCTAGGGTTTTTGTTTTAGCCAAAGATGTGAAACAGGAAGTCGGTTCACGTTAATATGAACGAATTACCGTTCTGGGCCCTTAATGGGCTTGGCGAAACTGGGCTTGGCGAAACAGACTTCTGTTTCGTCGAGATGCTTATGGCGAAACAGTCTGTTTCGTCGGGTCCTGTCTGTTTCGTCGAGTCCTTTTATGTGTTAACAGTTTAAGTTTTCAACAGGTTTCATGTTATACAGCCAAACACAAAATCATGCAACCACAATGCGTTCATTAAAAAAAAATAACGTGTACAGTTACAAGTTAAACAAGTCAAACAACTACACAGTCAAAGTCAACGTGCACTTAATGCGAAAGTGAAAGTCGGAAACTCGAGTTGTCACATTATCCCCAACTTGGAAGAAATTTCGTCCCGAAATTTAGCATGCGGTTACTGAGGAAGCTAAGTAAGTTGTATCGTTTACTGGTTTTCCTGGGGTGTCACATCATCCCCCCGTTGAGTTGGAATTTCATCCCGAAATTCGGTAGTAGCTTCAGCCTCAGTAGTAGTTGCACGGTTTCCGAATAACTGGGGATACTTGAGTTTCATATGATCTTCTCGTTCCCAGGTGAACTCTGGGCCACGACGGGAGTTCCAACGAACTCGAACAAGAGGTATTCTAGTGTTATAGAGGACCTTAACATCCCGGTCCGTGATTTCAACAGGTTCCTCGACAAATCGTAACTGTTCATCAATAGTGAGCTCTTTCAGAGGAACTATGTGGGTCTTATCTGACAGACACTTCTTCAGATTCGACACGTGAAAGACGTTGTGAACTGCACTGAGTTCAGCTGGTAGGTTCAATCTGTAGGCCACCCTGCCTATCTTCTCAATAACTTCGAAAGGTCCGACGTATCGTGGATTAAGTTTGCCGCGTTTGCCAAAACGAACCACACCCTTCCAGGGCGAAACTTTGAGTAGCGCTCGATCCCCAACCTGGAATTCGAGTAGTTTCCTGTCTTTATCGGCGTATGCGTTCTGACGGTCGCGTGCTGCCGCCATGCGTTGTCGTATTTGTGCAATCTTTTCTGTAGTATCGACTACCATCTCTGGACCTGTGATTTGACTATATCCCACCTCTGCCCAACAGAGAGGTGACCGGCATTTACGCCCGTACAATGCCTCAAATGGAGCAGCTTTAATGCTGGTGTGGTAACTGTTGTTGTACGAAAATTCCACAAGTGGCAGATGTTTCTCCCAACCATTGCCAAAGTCAATTACGCACGCTCGAAGCATGTCTTCTAAAGTTTGAATAGTGCGCTCAGACTGCCCATCGGTCTGAGGATGATAAGCTATGCTCATGTCTAAACGAGAGCCAAAAGATTTGTGCATTGCTTGCCACAGTTCTGAAGTAAAACGTGCGTCACGATCAGAGATAATAGAGGTGGGCACCCTGTGCCTCGAGACCACTTCTTTTAAGTAAATGTCTGTTAAGGTAGAGAACTTGTCTGTTTCTTTGATAGCCAAGAAGTGAGCAGACTTTGTGAGTCGATCCACGATCACCCAAATAGTATCATTTCCGCGCTGAGATCTAGGTAGGCCAGTAACAAAGTCCATGGAAATTTGCTCCCATTTCCATTGTGATATCTCAGGTTGTTGGAGTGGTCCTGACGGTTTCTGATATTCTGCCTTGACTCTCGCACAAGTCAAGCACTTGCTGACGTAAGTAGCTATGTGGGCCTTCATGCTAGGCCACCAATATGTAGTTTTGATATCGTGGTACATTTTATCTGAACCTGGATGTACCGAGTAGCGAGACTTATTAGCTTCATCCATTACAAGCTCGCGTAGGTTGCCATAAAGTGGGACCCAAGTGCGTCCTGTTACGTAATAAGCACCATCTTCCTTCTGTTCTAAGCGTTGCCTTGAGCCGCGTAGGGCTTCAGCCCTGACATTTTCTGGTTTCAATGCTTCTAACTGAGCATCTCGTATCTGAGAAGGAAGACTAGACCGTATAGTGAGTTGTAAAGCTCGCACGCGCTTAGGCGCGGTGTCCTTTCGACTGAGGGCGTCGGCCACCACATTGGCTTTGCCCGGATGGTACTTTATAGCACATTCGTAATCGTTCAGTAATTTGACCCATCTACGTTGTCGCATGTTCAATTCTTTCTGCTTGAAGATATGTTCGAGACTCCTGTGATCAGTGTAGATGGTGCACTTAGTACAGTACAGGTAATGTCGCCATATCTTGAGTGCAAAAACAACGGCTCCCAGCTCTAAATCATGTGTAGTGTAATTCCTGTTCGTGAATCTTAAGTTGGCGCGAAGCATAAGCAATGACTTTATCCCATTGCACCAACACACATCCAAGACCTTGAATGGATGCGTCACAGTAGACTACAAAATCGTCCGTGCCTTTAGGCAATGAGAGGATAGGTGCGCTACAAAGTCTATCCTTTAAGTGCTGAAACGCTGTTTCCTGTGCATTACCCCAACGATAAACAACACCCTTCGGCGTCAGTAGTGTAAGTGGCTGAGCAATTTTTGAGAAGTCTTTGATGAACCGTCTGTAATAACCCGCCAAACCCAAGAATTGGCGTATTTCTGTTGGTGTGCGAGGTACAGGCCAGTTCTTGATCGAATCCACCTTGGATGGATCGACATGAATCCCATCCTTGGTTACCACGTGGCCTAGAAAGTGGACTTCACGAAGCCAGAAGTTGCATTTTGAAAACTTGGCGTACAGTTGTTCCGTTCAAAGGAGTTCCAAAATAAGTCGTAAGTGCTGCTCGTGTTCCTCCTGACTTTTCGAATAGATCTGGATGTCGTCGATGAAAACAATAACAAACTTGTCAAGATAAGGTTTGCACACCCTGTTCAGAAGGTCCATGAAAACCGCAGGCGCGTTCGTTAACCCGAATGGCATGACCAAAAATTCGTAGTAACCTTAGCGTGTTCTGAATGCTGTTTTGGAGACGTCCTCATCCCGGACTCTCAGTTGGTGATATCCCGACCTCAGGTCAATCCTTGAGTAATAGCTCGACCCTTGCAACTGGTCGAATAAGTCGTCGATGCGTGAAAGAGGATAGCGATTCTTCACGGTCACCTTGTTCAGTTTGCGATAGTCTATACACATGCGGAAGGTACCGTCCTTCTTCTTTACAAATAGTACTGGAGCTCCCCAGGGCGAAGAGCTAGGACGTATGAAACCCTTTTCCAAGAGTTCTTGCAGTTTCTTAGATAGTTCTTCCAGTTCCGTTGGAGCTAAGCGATAAGGTGCTCGAGCTATGGGTGCTGCTCTTGGAGCTAGCTCGATCTGAAATTCGACCTGACGATGGGGCAGTAACCCAGGTAACTCTCCAGGAAACACTTGAGGAAAGTCGCGTACAACCGGAATATCCTCTATCTTTTTCTCTTTCTTCGATGTATCTGTAACGGGTGCTAATATAGCTGTGTGGCCCTTTCGTAAACACTTCTGAGCCTTCAAGAAGGATATGATGCCACTCACGACACCACTCTTGTCACCTTGAACTTTGAGAGGTTCCTTGCCTGAACGAGGAATGCGAATGATCTTCTCTTTGCAAAGAGTCTCCGCTCGATGTTGAGGTAGCCAATCCATACCAATATCGATGTCAAAACCATCACCACGTTGGGGTCATTCCTAGTATCACCCTGACCAATCACGAACACTCGACCCCTGGCACCATTGCCGTCGTTATTACTCCCGTTGTTGTTTTCCCTAGTTCCCGTTTCCTTGGTTGTGGTTCTGATTCTGGTTCTGGTTCTGGTTCAACCGTGGGCAGTGTCTCTTGAAGTGACATTCAGCACCACACTGATAACATCCCTTGTTACCCTGCTGTTGCTGCTGATTCTATAGATCTTGTGTCTGTTGTTGTTGGTTCTGGCTCGCAGGACGTGAGTTTCTACCATCTTTGGCTCCATGACCAAACTTGTCGCATCATTGACAATGATTTCGGTTGCACTGCCCGCTGTGGTGCAATTTACATCGTTTGCACTTAGGGTGGGTTCCCCTGTATCCACCCTGCCCTTGATTACCAAAAGATTGCTGACCAGGACTTTGGTTATCATCAATCCTTTGCTGCTGTGCCTGGGACTGAACTGAAGTCGAACCCTTGCTAGAGGTTCCATCCCCTTTTAGTTTGTTGTCACTGGGAGTAGCAGAAGTAGTAATAGTAGTAGTAGTAGCACCGATACGCTTGAGCAGCCTGTTCTGTTCCACTGCCTGGTCTGTGAGACGATGAGCAAGACGAGTAACATCTTGAATAGTAGCAAGGTTGGCAGAAGTCACATGACTTTGAATCTCTGATACTAAGCCTTTGAGGTACAGCTCAATGCTCTTGATGGGAGGATCCACCATAGTTAGACACAAAATTGCCAGTTTGTTGGATCGTTATCGTGCACGCTTCTATCTCTGACCCCGTCATCTTCATGTTAAAGGACTCCACTTCCAACTTGTGGATGGCATCATAACTACTGTATTCACGTTTGATAGGTTCCTTAAGATCATTCCATGGGGTGGCATTAGCAGCCGCCAGCTCCAACATCGTAACTTGCGCGTTCCACCAAGTTTGCGCAGTGCCTTCGAGAATATCAGTGGCATATTTCACCTTACGAGCCTCAGGTCATTCGCACATTTGAAGGCCGATTCGAGTTCCTCGAACTAATGGAGGAGTCCAGCAGCTCCTTCAGTGTCGCTGAAAGTAGTAGGACGACAGTCCATAAAAGTCGTGTATGTGCACACAGGTGGCTGAGCGTGTTGACTTGTCGTGTGCGTAAGAGTAATCAAAATTAAGCACTAGTGTTGAGTTACAAGAGTAGGATCTAAAAATCCTGGAGTAAGTGGTGATGGCAGGTTACACCTCCTGTCTGGGTAGCTGCGAGTGCTGCAGTAACTTGTTCAGTGATCGAAGCCGCCAACTGGGCTTGAGTTAGGTTAACGCGTCCACTCATGATTCTTGACATCAAGGAGGACATGTGTAAGAGAGGTTCGCGAATAGTGTGATGACAGAAGAGTGTGAGCATATAAGCGTTCTCAAGCAGTAACGAATAGAAAACAATGTAATCTAAGCATACCACGAGCAAAGTTCTATGTAGTTCTAGCATGTAGGTAAAGTAACATGAATAGTAATACCTATGATGTTGAGCCTTGCACGTGGAGCGAAGCGTCGTTGTGGATCGTTGAGCACTGTACTGGTTATAGTCTGGTTTTAATAAAAATCGTTTTCCCCTTATTAAAACCGAGTTCTCTATAACCAATGGCTCTGATACCAATCTGTCACACCCCCAAAATCCACACGCGGAGTACCACCGCTTGGAGGCGTGACATGACCAGGATCAAGCCACCAATCATATTGAACATATAAGTAATAAGTAAAAGTAAAAGTAAATGTAATCCATCACAATACAATTGGTGCTAAACCAAAAGCATAGCATAGGTAGCGGAAGCATAGTTATGAACATCCAACACAAGTGTTTAGTTTAAAGAGTCATAATGTTTTCCAACAAAACATCCACATCCGTGCCCACAACGACTGCGCCTCCCGTGCAAGCTCCAAGAGTACCTATGGTCCTGCAAGGCATGTAACAGAGAGTCAACAACTAGTTGAGCGAGTTCACAGTTGGTTGTTCAGTTATAGAATGCGTTTCGTAAATCAGTTGTTCGTTTTGTAAACCATGTTTCTTATTAATTCCCATCGCGGTCCTCCAGACATCTGTGCGAAGATTAGTGGCCGTATCGCGGCCTTTTCAGGCATCTGTGCGAAGATTAGTGGCCGTATCGCGGCCTTTTCAGGCATCTGTGCGAAGATTAGTGGGGGCTTCCCCATGTGTTAGACTAGTCGTGTTTGTATGTGCCCTTCTTGATCCAAGGACCGTAGCGAGTGTGATTGTCCTACCCAAGGAGGACGAGCATGCGTTAAGGTTTGTTGTCCTACCCAAGGAGGACGAACGTATGTATTCTACCCAAGGAGAATACGCAGGATTAATATTGGCATCCTACCCATGGAGGATGGCGGTACATATCCTACCCAAGGAGGATATGTAGGTTCCATTTTTAATTTCTTAACCCATTCCCAAACCACCGGGGAATCCCATGCCTTGGCTGTGTGAACTCACCTTGGTTTGCTCGGTATGCTAAGTGTATGCTCGCAAGTAATCAATCACGTCCTAAAGTGCGCACGTGTACATAATCAGTTTACATTCACGAAGTTGGCACGTAAGTATAATCATAGTGGACAACGCATAAATAATCACCAAGTAGCACATTGCACGCATTCATGATCATACAAGTCAGGCATAACATCTAACAGCAGTTAGTTAACTCAGTTAAGTTTTAACAGAAACAGTTACTGTGCAAATTACCCAAGTCGGCGAAACACCCTCTGTTTCGCCGTGAGCCCCTTCGACGAATCACTTGATTCGTCGTGATATCCCTCGGCGAAACACAAATTGGCGAAACACATTCTGTTTCGCCGTGGTCTCCTTTGGCGAAACAAAGTTCTGTCTCGTCGAATGCCCTTGGCGAAACACTTTCTGTTTCGCCAAGAGATCTATTTCGTCAGCCTGTTACAGGGTGATGTCAGTTTCGTCAAAATCACAGAAACCCTAAATGTCGTCGACATCAAGAAGCAATCATGCGGACATCATTAACATAGATATCATCATGGAATCAATCAATCATAATAGGCCAAGCATTAACCTTAACAAGCTATTCAGACAACGAGTATAACACGAGCACAATCCATCATATTACTAGGTGTTCATACGATTAATACTAGTTCCGATTCGTGGGTTCAAGGGATCATCATACAATCAGATCTGTCATACAAAACGTAACTAACCATAGATTCCGTTTACCCAATCATAAATCATTCATGAACACAACACTATCTATCATTGATTCTAATGAACTTGAACTAAAAACAGTTTACAACAATGAAATCAAACAATCATGCAGGGATTTAATCACTAACCACAATGAACGGAACAGTAATTAAGTCGATTCGGGGTTCCGGGGCACACGATCGCCGTCAATCAGAGAAGATGGAGCTCTAGGGTTTTTGTTTTAGCCAAAGATGTGAAACAGGAAGTCGGTTCACGTTAATATGAACGAATTACCGTTCTGGGCCCTTAATGGGCTTGGCGAAACTGGGCTTGGCGAAACAGACTTCTGTTTCGTCGAGATGCTTATGGCGAAACAGTCTGTTTCGTCGGGTCCTGTCTGTTTCGTCGAGTCCTTTTATGTGTTAACAGTTTAAGTTTTCAACAGGTTTCATGTTATACAGCCAAACACAAAATCATGCAACCACAATGCGTTCATTAAAAAAAAATAACGTGTACAGTTACAAGTTAAACAAGTCAAACAACTACACAGTCAAAGTCAACGTGCACTTAATGCGAAAGTGAAAGTCGGAAACTCGAGTTGTCACAGTATCCAAGTAGATCCCGCTAAGGTTGAAGCTGTCATGAACTGGCAAGAGCCCAAGACACCTCTGGAGATTCGCAGCTTTCTAGGACTGGCAGGATACTATCGGCGATTTATTGAAAACTTCTCAAGAATTGCAGCACCCCTGACTTTACTCACCCGCAAGAATAGCAAGTTTGACTGGGGGCCTAAGTAGCAAGAATCTTTCGATATTTTGAAGCAGAAGTTGAGCAACGCTCCTGTGTTGATGTTGCCTGATGGAATTGATGAATTTGTAGTATATTGTGATGCATCACACACCGGTATGGGATGTGTGCTTATGCAGAAAGGCAAGGTCATTGCCTATGCTTCACGTCAGTTAAAGGTGCACTAGAAGAACTACACCACCCATGACTTGGAGGTGGGTGCCGTTGTATTTGCACTAAAACTGTGGAAACATTACTTGTATGGAACCAAGTGTGTGATATATTCATATCACAAGAGCCTTCAACACTTGTTTAATCAGAAGGATTTAAACATGGGACAACGACGTTGGATTGAAACTTTGAATGATTATGACTGTGAGATATGATACCATCCAGGCAAGGCAAATGTGGTTGCCGATGCCTTAAGCAGGAAGGAAAGAGTGAAGCCTATAAGAATCAATGCCAAGAGCATTGAGATAAATAATAGTTTGAATGAAAGGTTGTTAGCTGCACAGAAAGAAGCTGTGTTGGAAGCTAACTATCCTGATGAAAAGCTAGGAGTAACTGAAGAGCAGTTATCCTATGACAAGGACGGAATCCTAAGGTTAAATGGACGAATATGGGTTCCATTTTATGGAGGACTTCGGGATGTTATCCTCCAGGAAGCCCACAGTTCTAAATATTCTGTTCATCCTGGAGCTGATAAGATGTACCAGGATCTGAAGGCAAACTATTGGTGGATAGGCTTGAAAAAGTCTATAGCTGCTTATGTAGCAAAATGTTTGACGTGTGCATAAGTCAAAGCTGAACATTAGAAGCCGTAAGGTTTTCTACAACAACCTGAACTTCCCACATGGAAGTGGGAGATGGTACAATGGATTTCATCACCAAGTTGCCAAAGACAAAGAAAGGAAATGATACTATATGGGTGATAGTAGATAGACTGACTAAGTCAGCACATTTCCTACCCATTAAGGAGACTTATAGCTCCGACATGTTAGCCCAATTGTACGTAGATAAGATTGTATCTCTGCATGGAGTACCAGTGTAAATTATCTCTGACAGAGATACTAGATACACATCACATTTTTGGAAAAGTTTCCAACAGTCTTTGGGCACGCGCTTAAATTTTAGTACGACTTACCATCCTCAGACGGACGGGCAGAGTGAGCGTACCATCCAAACTTTGGAAGACATGCTTCATGCATGTGTGATTGATTTAGGTGGTAGTTGTGATAACCACCTGCCATTGATCGAGTTCTCCTATAACAATAGCTACCATACAAGCATTCAGGCTGCGCCTTTTGAGGCATTATATGGTAGGAAATGCAGAACGCCTATTTGTTGGGCAGAAGTAGGGGAAACTCAATTATCAGGACCTGACATAGTCTTTGAAACGACGGACAAGATTGTCCAGATTCGCGACCGCCTGAAATCTGCCAGGGATAGGCAGAAAAGTTATGCTAATAAAAGGCAAAAACCTCTCAAGTTTGAGGTGGGTGATAAGGTTCTGCTTAATGTATCACCCTGGAAAGGGTTGATGCGATTTGGTAAGAAAGGTAAGTTAAGCCCGAGGTATATAGGACCATTCGAAATTATCGAATGTGTTGGGTCAGTGGCTTATAAGTTAAACTTGCCTGAAGAGCTCAGTGGTATTCATAACGTATTCCACATCTGCAATCTGAAGAAATGTCTAGCCGATGAATCGCTAGTCATACCACACACGGATGTGCACATAGATGAGAGCTTGAAATTTGTGGAAAAACCTTTGTCGATCAAAGATCGACGGGTTAAAAAGCTTTGGAGGAAGCATGTACCTATTGTAAAGGTCAAATGGGATGCCCGAAGAGGTCCCGAGTACACGTGGGAGGTGGAGTCCACCATGAAAGAAAAGTACCCTCAATTGTTTCCGTAAATCTCGAGGCCGAGATTTCTTTTAAGGGGGTGAGGATGTAACACCTCGTAAAATCATACCCAATAAAATAAAGACACGTGTCATGTAATGCAAACGTGTTATGAAAAAGGATCCAGATAAAGATGTACGGTAGGATTTAAAAGCGTCGACATGTTAATTTATACCTCTGAGCAACCTATTAATAAATCCCTAACCATGATATATTTAATCAACATCTCAAATTATGCAAATAAATTTGGTTATCCTAAATAACAAATTGATTATAAGCTAAGTCATGAATCCAATATGAATTCTTGGAATTTCCGACATTTAAAAACCTCCCACAAAGATCCAAAATTGTGTAAGTACATGCAAGGCATGCAAGAGCTGAAAACTTGGTCCCCTCTACTGAAAAAGAAGCACAAGATTCGGACTTGTAAGAAATGCATGAGCAAAGCCTAAAAGTTGCAAAAATTTTTTTATCTCTGCTCATCGGTTGCGGACCATAAGAGCTAGGCTTACGGTCCGTAAAGGGCTGCTTACGGACCGCAAGCTTGAGCCTTACGGTACGTAAGGCTGTCGCTGGCAGCAGAATTGGACAGGTGCCTGTTCAGCAGGTTGCACCGCCTTAGATAAGTGGTTTTCAAAAATCAAGGGTCTTGCAACTGGTTTTGGCATCATAGGGACACCTGGGATGATCTTGCAACACATGTAGACTAGTTTGGCATGATCTTGTGCATTTGGGTTCAATATATAAGAGAATGAAGTTGCAACCATTTTTGTTCACTTCATTCAAACTCACTTCAACTGATCTCTGGAGCTCTCTGGACAGCAACCAACTTCTCTTAGGATCCATAAGCATACTTAGGACTCTTGTAAGCATCCTTAATCCTTTTTAATTCAGTTTAGCTTAGTTAATTAGCTAAAAGTCAAACCGTCGTAATTAAGGTTTGACTTTGAGATTAATTAAAATTTTCTCAGTCAAATCTCGAATTAAAAGTACCTATAAGTAGGTAATTATGTGGGTATTAAACCATTAAAAGGGTACTCTCTGATTCCCACACTAACTAGGTCAATTGTCGGGTCAAACTTGATATTAAAAAGTCAACAGAAAGCTTAAATTCAAATTAATGCATAATTAGCAATGTAGAAGCTATGCAACCTGTTTTATCATTAATATAACTTGGTAATTAATGTAAGAACATGTCTAAACATGTTCAACCCGACAATTTTCAGTTTAGGCTCGGTTCGGGACCGAAAGTCGCATAGTTTGACTTTTGCTTTGACTTTCAGTTCTGACCCATTTATTCATGGTTTAGAAATGCCTTAGAGCTTCATTTGGACCAGGATGTATGTTAGTATAACCCTCTGTGATTATACACCTTGGTTCAATAGTTATCCGATTCGTATGCATATTCCCGTTAATTGCTTATATGTTGACTATTATGCCCATATAACCTTAAAACGTGATTTTTGAAAATGTAAAAGAGTAGAAACCTTAGTTACTGATTTATAAACTTGCACCCAAAATTTGACATCAGTTTGAGGTCTAGATTAAGAGTTATGCTCAATAGCGTAATTAGAAAGCTTTTTGTTAATTAAACGGCATAATTAGCATATAGCCTAGTTTAACCCACTTTTTGATATCAAACTTTTTACCCACTGATGTAATATAATATTTTGGGATTTTTGAAGATTTTTAATTAATTTTAGGCTGAGCATAACATAGGGTTGTAGCCAGGGGCGGAGATAGCATGTTAGGAGCCGTAGCACGGGCTACGGCTCAAAGTCGTGTTCGTAGTGTTTCACAGTGTTAATTTTTTGTTTTTTTCGATTTTATATAAAGGATACCCCTAAAAAAATATGAGGATACCCCTATAAAGGATTTTATATGAATACACTGTAATTTTTTTTTTGGGATACCCCTGATTTTAAAGTCTAGTTCCGCCACTGGTTGTAGCTTTAATTCGGTTAATGCCGGTTTTGCCCTTTTGGGCTATAAAATGAGTTTTTACAAATCTTTTTTACCCCAAACCTTTTGCTACTGATTTTATATGATAAATAAATTATTTTAAACCTTCTGGAATAATGAAAATACCGGCTTTCTATATAGAACCCAGAAATGGCTCCAAATCGCCTTTTTAAGCATTTTTAACGCATAGTATACATCAAAACTATTTTACACATATAAGGTTGATACCTACTGATATTTGAAGTATATTTTATACATTAACAGTAAGCTAAATATTTAAACTTAGACTTCCAGATTTGACCTTTAAAGGCTATGTGAAATCATGGTTGCAAAAGTCGCTAGGCGCTCCCTAGTCGGATTCGGGAGTACTCGGGATGTACTCAGCTTAGGCGGAGATTACTCGGGGTGTAATTGGCCTGGGAGAAGAGTACTCGTGCGTTGGCAGCCTACCTTGTAGCGAGTACTCGGGGAGTACTCGGAGCCTATGCGGGACTTTTACAACCATGTGTGAAATTACCAAAATGCCCCTACGATGCATAGTTTGGTTATAATGGATAAATTTCACATATATTTAGTACCCTACTGTTATGATTTATAAAAATGAGTATTTTTACTGATTACATCAGACCTATAACTCAGATTAATATTTAAACTCTTTCATAATCTTTAAAATGACCAAAATGCCCCTACGGGGCATAGTTTAAATTTAAATTCGTTTCGGGCATAATAGAAGATATCTTACTGAATTCACAACATATTTAAGGCATATTAACTCAGGGAACTTGTATTTGACTCTTTTGGTTACTCGTTACGTACTTGTCGCGTTCGGATCGACTTATGTGACTAGTTTGCATATATTAGCCGAAACGGGTCAAACCAAATTATTTTTGTCTCAAAATTCAGAATGTGTTTAAGTTACCCATTTTAAACAAGCATGCAAGCTTGTCGGGTCAAAACCACATTCTAAACCGGTCTTCGCTTTATCATGCGTTGAACCGTGTCTTCCTTTTTAAAACTAACCGGTCTAAGTCTAGGCTTACTTAAAGACCCGTTAGGATTCTAATAGGTTATTAAAACCTTCGTTCCAGATTAGGAGCCCAGTAAAAGCTACGTGCACTTGCTATATTTGATTGATACTCTGCTCAGGTAAATGCTCTTAACTTATTTTCCTTATACGGGCTTGGGATACGGTACTATAAAAGTACCGCTTGGTCGGGTGTGTGTAGTCATTTAAATCAGATTGTGATTAATGTATTTGCATGACCCGTTTAATATGTATTATTTGGTGTATGGCCTTTGGGGGTTAAATGACCATGTCCCGGATATCCTTGGCATCATTCAAAGAAATGGCCACGACCTAAGCACGGGGTGTAGGCGTACACCTGACAGTTGCATTATGTAAAAACTGGTAATCCACTTAAAGGAAATAATCCTTGTGGGCATTATACCTGTGGCGTGTCAATTAATCTAGAACCGCCCTACAAACCGGCCCTAATGGACGACAAATAAGTAAAACTGTATACAAGATTATTTTCAAATAATTGTCCCAAGTTATAAAGATATTTTGCCGAAGTGCACTCAAATCAATTTTTAAACTCTTTTCAAAATGAGTCAGTTAAGTTGTATTTACCAGTGTAAACTGACGTATTTTCCAAAAAGGCTAAGTGCAGGTACTACACGTAATAGGCTGGCTACTCCAGGCATCAATAATCAAGTCTCGCAAGCTCTAGATGTCAAAGTCTGTTGAACAGTTTTCCTTTTTAATTGATCCGCCTGTGGATCTGTTTCAACTACCTTGTGATACTTAATATTACAATTTATTTGGTTGAAATAAATCTATATTTTGCTTCCGCTGTGCATTTATATATTGTGTTGTTTGACTATGATGATATCAACTACGTCACGATACTCCCCACCGGGCCCACCGGTAATACGTGGAAATATCGGGGTGTGACAAAGATGTTCATCCATTAAGTAAGTTTTAAAAACATAACAACATCATTGTTTTAAAACATAGAAATTCAAATTCGAGTACAAACCATGCGACTTGTTTAAGAGTTCACAAAGACTCGACAAAAGACATTAAATAAAACCAGGTTTTGGAAGATGTGTCTCGTGAAGGATAAGACACACTGACCAAACCCCAAGACCATGGATGACATCTTTTATTCTTAAACCACACTTGTAACTTCTGAACGCCCGCCAGATCCACATCTAATTCCCTGAAATACATGTAGTTTGAAAACATCAACATAAGTTGAGCGAGTTCATATGTTTAGTGTGTGAGCTAGAATAAACCTTGAAATCGTTGTAAATAAGTATGTATGTTTGTAAATCCCGATATGAATGCAACAAGGAAAACATATCACCAATATTTTGCAAGGCCATTGATATGTGTGACGTGATGCAGGAATGCTCAAACCTAGCAAATTTGTCTCCGGGAATAAGACATAGTCACCACATGGTCCACTCGACGGACGCATGGGTGGGGCTGGCTACACCCAAATAGATCTATCACTCATGTCCCTCGGTCCTACAACGAGGATTAATGAACTTAAGCATCATACCCACCACTCACATGATCTAGCAGTACCTTTCCTTAGCTAACCATACCACATATAAACGTTTATAAACAGTTTGTAACATGTACTTCACCCCCGAAGTTATAAAACTGAAAACAGTTAAAAGAAAAGGGGGTCATGAACTCACAATCTTGCGTCTTCGCACCGTAACTCAAAGTTTCTTCGGATTAACACGACTACCTACAATGTACTATGATCTATTAGACGAGCGGGTCGTGCCTTGACTTAGTATTAATGTCTTTGAGTTATGTTTCTTTGTATCTTTAATATTATTCCAAGTTATACAATTATTTGTTAAAATAATAAATATTTTAACTTAAATCATATTTATTAAATTTTGGAATAATTATTAAAACAATATATTTTAACTTAATACTTTTCAAGTATTTATACTTGTATATCCTTCCCAAGGATGGGTGTATTTGTATTCGTGTTCTTATACTCGTATATTTTTGCCATGTATTGGGGTCGTATTCCTGTGTGTATTTATACGTATGAGAATACGTATTTTTATTATTTTCATTAAGTATTCATATACTTAATTTCGTATAGATTTTCCGGAATAATATCCTTAGAAAAACTCCATATATATTTCCAAAATAATATATTTTCAAGTCTAACTTAGAAAATATATATAAGCTTATCTTTCTCCAAAAATGATATATTTCATATTTATTTGGGAAAATATATATCCTTCACCCAAAAATATTGTATTTCACGTTTGTTTAAGAAATGTATATTTCCTCCCAAAAATAATACATCTTCAAATAATTCTAAGAAAAATATATATTTATACTTGCCAAAAATAATATATTTTTCACTTGTCAAAAATATGATATATTCTTGTAATAATCGTAAAAATCATATTTTTGTTTCCTTTGGTGTCCAAAATATTATTTACCAAAATATACTTTGTGAATCAATTTTCCGGAATATTTTGTAAGTCTTATTCCATAGCTCGGTTTCACCAATATTTTGTGTATAACTTGTATATTCATATTCTTGGGATTTTGGTAATATTTTCGATTGTAATTCTTGGTATTTGGGTATGTTATATTATTTCAAGTCCTAAAATAATATAACTAGTACACAAAGGGTACAAATAATCACACCCATGGTGTCTTCTAAATATATATTTTCCTAAATACATATTTAGTCACTTTTATTTATAAAAACCAACCTCCAATAATTATAATTTTTGTAACAAAAATTATGGAAAAGTTTATGTAACAATTTATGGTTGAAAATACACTTGTAAGTGCATGTTTATAAATATTTTTCTAAGTGTTTAAATTTTTGAAAAATTTTGCCATAGTTTCCCCTAAAAATGGAAGTTTCCATGCTTTCAAGCATATCATTTTCTTTTGTAAAAATCAACACAATCAATCCACAATCAACAATAAACAACTTTTACTTAACAACCTTGCCAAAAACAAGTATAAACTACTTCTTCATGAACTTGAATATTTGTAAAAAATTGTAGTAACTTACTAGTGTTATTAGTAAGCCTTGTTATCCTTTAAAGTGTGATTAATTCTTTAAAAACTTCATTTTTGAAGAAGATAGATCTTTACAACTTATGATCACAATTTATAAAAAATGTTTCTTTATGGAATCTTCTTGTTACACAAGTGTTTCTACACTTGTTTATCCTCCAAAGATGGGGGTTATTTATGTAAGAACCAAGATTTAGTAAAACTTATATTTTTAAATTGGTTTCTTTAGAAATCATCCATAAATCTTTATATCTACAAGTATTATTACTCACTTTGATCATTATTTTTCAAGAAAACATTTTGTTCTTTCAAGTTCATGCTTTATGTGTGGATGATCTATCATCCTACAACATTTTCATTCTCTCATCTTGCTAGATTATGTTTTTAATCATGATCTAGCAAGATCATATGATGATCAACATCAAATATATGTATGAACAACAATCATCAAGCATAACAACTTATATTCATCAAGATTTCATCATATTTTAAGCTTATGTTCAAGTTTACTTCTTGTGATTCTTAGTGTTCATCGTGATTAACATTATGAACCTTCTTTTAACCACTTAAAATGGAAGTAAAATGACAAGATCAAGGTTCTTTCCACTGCACAAGGCTAGGGATGATCAAGTGAAGAAATCAAGTGGATTAAAGCAAATGATGAAGGTCCTTGAACTTCCAAAAGCTCCTAGCTCCTTTGTGCAACCTCTAACACACTTGTATATACTTGAAATGGTTGAGAAGTGAATGAAGGTAAGGATGTGGGGTTGGGTGTCTTCGGCCGAGAGTTAGCAAGAGGGAGGAGAGGAAGTGTGTGTTTTGGTGAGAATGATAAAATGAGAGCTCATGAACTTGGTATACATACTTATAACCCATGTTTTATGTTTTACCTTTGTATAATATATCTACTAAAGCATAAACAAGATCAAATAAAATATTTAACCAAAATCTTGGTGTGGGCCCTCATGTTGGTCGATTATAGGTGGAGGAGGGGGGGGGGGGGTAGTAGACTAGGTTTTAACCAATTAAGTTAGTTATTAGTTGAAATGTAAGCATCTAGTTAGATGTTTAGTTAATTGATATTTATATAGTGTGTTATGGTGTTCGGGGATCATAACTAGCTTGGTAATGTTTAAACAGTGCTTCTAGTGAAAATTTGGTGTTCCGGGTAGTGTCCGGTTTTTCGGTTGGTTACCGGTTCGTTAAGGTGCTAAACTTTGCAGTTTAGTATGCTTTATGTACCCTTTTGTGACACTTTTGATTCCCGACACTTAGGAAAGCATTCAGGACCATTTAACCATATTTCTGCTTGATATAAATGTGTTTAAATACTGAATTTGCTGATTTTCTGGAGAATTCTGCAGTTTATTGAGTTTTAGGCACTTTCCGGCACTTAAACTATCTCTAGGAAGGCAGTTTTATGATCCTTACTTTCCTACACACTATACTAGTGTAATACTTGATCTCTTGCCCATTCTATATCTTAATGCACAGTCTGCCTATGTACTGAACTCCGTCAGCATTTTCCCGGTTTGTCTGATAACTGTGCTAACTGTGTTTCGTGCATCATTTGAATCAACAAAGTTCCCATGGAATAATGATATGTCATTAAGCAATATGTGATGCACATGTATGTATATGGTAATAATCAGAAAGCAATTCAAGTCATTAATTGTAATTCGGCACAGTCATTAAGCACTAATCATTATTTAATAATTGTACGGATGCATGCAAATTTGACAGTTGTCACATTACTGTTGTTAACTATTAAAAATAGTGGTTACTTCTTTTGCAAATACGGATCCTAATAACAACGCTCCTTCTTTCTTAAAGTTAATTGAGGACGATGATCCTATATTTTTGGTATGTTTCTTTAGTTTTCTGTTTTCTACACATAATAACTTATTGCAGCTAATATGTGTTTTGTTTCGATTGATAGGAAATACCATATGATTTTGCTACATTATTGTGCGGAGAACAAGTGCCATATGTTCAATCTGTTCAAATTATTGATGATGACTTATTATGGGTGGTAAGACTTAAAAGAAATTTGTTGGGCCCTATCTTTGGTGATGGATTCACTAAAGTCGTTAGAGATTCTGGTGTCAAAAAAATGATTATCTTTTATTCAAGGCTATTGGACCATCCACATTGTATCTTTCAGTCTTTAAAGTATGTGTTTTCGAGAACTCTTTTATCACTAAAATTATAGCTAATGATAGCTTTATTGTAAGTGCTATATATAATATAATCATTCTGTTTAATAACCTTTTTTGTTGTGTATGGTTTGTTTATCTTAATTTGTAAATACTTTTCAGCTCATGGCGGACAAATTCTAGAGAAAATTTTAAGGCAAGAATTTTAAAGGTGGAGACGCAACTCTGTATGTGGGAGATAGGTATTGGAATGTCAAGATGGAGGGATGGTCCGACAGAAGTGCCTTCACTGATGGATTGTCTAAGCTGATTGAGGATCTCGCATTAGATACCTGGTCTACTTTGTTATTTACAAGTCTTGGATATAAAACTTTTGAGGTGTCTATTTTTTAATCATGAAACTGGTACTGAAATTTATTTCAAGAAGGTTGAAGTTGTTGTTTTGGATGATTCTATTTATGGAGATGAAGGATTTGATTTACTGATTGCGGTCAGTGTTATAAAACTTATTATCAATTATTTCTTAATACGAGCTTATTTGTTGAGCTTCATTTTAACATGGTTGCTGTTGTGGACTTTTTTTGTAGTCGGAACACAAGGAGAAGCTGAAGACTAATGAAAGTAATGTTCATGAAGGTGTTGTTGGCGATAATGTTGGTCACTTTCAACTTCCAACTTTTGAGTCTATCTTTAATGTATATACCTGTGTTTTAATATAAATTAACAAACCTTAACAATCATTTTTTGTTGTATTCATACATTTTTATCGTTCTATTGTCATTTTGTAGGATACTGACGACTCCAAGTTTGATCAACATATAGCCGCTCTACTTGAAATGGAAGATGCTAAGAAGCGGGTAGTTTTATACGTTCAAATTATTAACAGATTTTATTATGTCTATTAGTATAAGTACACTATTAATCCATGACAGCTTTGAAGTCTCCTTTGAAAAGTCTTCTGTTCAGGCATGGAAAGTTACATGACAGGGTCATTTCCTTGAGGAAGAAGCTGGATGAAATACAAACGTCTATAGATGCTAATCCATTGGATGCTGGTCTTAGGGAGGCCGAGGCCAGTTGTCTCCAAGAGTTTCAAACAACCTCCTATGACGAAGAATGCTTCTTAAAGCAAAAGTCTAAGGTGGATTGTTGGCGGCTGGTGATTCAAATACCAAATTTTTTCACAACTGTGTGAAAACTAGAAATGATCATAGCAAGATCCATAATATACAAGATGTTAATGGTAATCAGTTTAAGGGTGATGAGGTTCACGTTGCTCTTGTGTCCCATTATTCAGAATTCTTGGGTATGCATGATCAGGTGGATAAATTGGCCATTGAAGATTTGTTTACTAATGTTCTTGACTCAGATATGGCGGGTTTAATGGTTCGCCAAGTGACCCGTGAAGAGGTTAAAGATGCTATGTTCTCTATAGGTGAGAATAAGGCTCCGGGCCCGGATGGGTACACCTCTGCATTCTTCAAAAATACATGGGACATTGTTGGGGATGAGGTGACACAAGCTGTCTTGGATTTCTTTGAGAATGGAAAGCTATTGCAGCAAGTAAACCACATGATTATTGCATTGGTTCCAAAAATCCCTACGCCTAATTCAGTGGATGATTATAGGCCGATATCTTATTGCAATGTGCTATATAAATGTATTAGCAAAATCTTAACCGAGAGAATTAAAGGTAGCATGGAATCCCTGGCAGGAAGATTTCGGATAATATTTTGCTCATCCAATAGTTAATGCATAACTATCACTTGAATATTAGCCCTCCTAGGTGTGCATTCAAAATTGATATACAAAAAGTGTCACACCCCAACCGATGGCGGAAACATCGGGGCATGGCACTGAGCGAAACAGATTGTCCATGAGTATCCATAACAACTATTAATTACCAGATATTTAAATGTCATATCCCATACTATAACATATCCAAATAAAACAGGTATTACAAATAATTGTCTCAAACAAATACTGTTCCGATAACTCAGATTTAGCGTGACGTAACTAGACCCCTAGCTTGATTTACCAAAGCACAACATTCCTAGCATCTTAAGAACCTGTCACATACGTTAAAATAGGGGTCAATACACATAGTGTAAAGGTGAGCATACAAGTTTAATAGTATAGTAGCAGCGAAAGCGAGTTTACGCGTAACCAGCATGTAACATCTTTAATGTGAAGCAAGTAGGTTATCAACAATGAAATATGCACAGACGTGACTGCGAGTTGTAGAGTGCGCAACACATATCACCACTGTGACACGTGAAGAAATACCCTTAGCAACCCCCGTCCACGACAAGTGCTGAGTACAAACTATAGTACTATCGTTGCTAAGGTGTCAGGCAACAATCACTGTGTAAACATAAGATACAAGCATTCATCGAGTAACACGTATAACATGCGATAGAGGTTAGCGTATAAAAGTGTTTGCGTTGTGTGTTCGATGTGATTTGATATAAGTAATGCATGTAACACCCAAAAGTGCTTAAAGTAAAAAAAAGTTATCGACTATACTCACAGATCGAGTTTAACAAGTATACTCAGTCTTGGATTTAAGGGAGCGCTGGAGAGTTAGCCTGAACAGAACGAGTACATAAGCGATGATCGGTGCATTTTGAAAACAGAGAAGTATCTCTACCTTTCAGGTCGCCCGGTCGAACCGTCATTCGATCGGATGGCGATCCGTTCAGTGGAAACATTCTCAGAAAACAAGTCCTCAGCAGAATGGTCATTCGACCGGATGGCAATCCGATCGGATGGCCATTCGCTGGTTTGAAGTGGTTGTGAAAAGGTTAAGTGTTGAAGACCATGTTGTGATCCGTTCGGATTGTCGTTCGATCGGATGGCAATCCGATCAGACGGCAATCCGTTCCGCAACCTGCTCGTTTTGAAAACTTGAATGTTTGCTAAGTTTGAAAAGTTTGCGGTTTGCTCGAGACGGTATGACAACGCGTTAAACAACCGGAACTCCATCAGATCCAGGTTATCTGATCGAACAGGAATCACCCTAACCCGACCAGTTAACTGTTCTTGATGGTTCGTTCTTGTTCAACCCGGAATCGGTTGTCTCTTTGATAGGAATCAGATTTTGGACCGGCACTTCACTAGAAAGCGAGTAGAAGGCCTGAACGAGCTCTGTCTCTATCGGTTTTGAGAGCATTGAGTGTAAAAGAGTTGAAAGAAAGTTAAGAAACCATCTCTCAATCCTTCCACCCATGAAAATGTTTAGATCTATGGGAAAATAGTGTTGAATCTTGTGGAAATCTCTTAGATCTAAGTTGTTCTTAGTGGAATGATGCCAAAACTTGAAGTTCATAAGAACCCCATGTTGACATCATCTTAGAACACCTCAAACCCGCTGATTTCACGATTAAAAGTGAAGATTCAAAGGAGAAGATGATGAAGAAGTGAGTGTAGATGATGGATGTACAAGATTTGAGGAAGAAACTTAGAAGAATCGCGAGAAATCAAAGGAAATGAGGGCTTGAGCGTGCTGGTCGAGTGGGAGCTGTCACATCAATGTTTGTGATGTGACAAGAGGTATTTATAGGGTTTCCAAATGAGCAAAGAGGTGCAGATGCGATGGATCGGATAGCGCATTGATCGGATGGCCATCCGATCAGATGGTCATCCATTCGGATGAGCATTCAATCGAATGGTCATTCGATCGAGTGATCCAGCGAGTTAGATTTTGGCGTTTCGTTTTGTGTGCTGAGTTATGCGATGTGTTTCGAGTAAGCGATGCGATAGTATTACCCATTAGTTACACAAATAACCTAACCACTAAATATCACAAAAGTAATGCGTAAATCTCAAATTTGTGATGAGATTGCGTTGCAATAGAGTTACGATTGCGATTAAACACCTCAACATAAACATAACATGCACAAGTAACACACAATAGCACACACACGCAAAACAATATCCATAACCTATAATTCGGGTTGCGAACGCGATTGCGATATGATTAGTGGTAAGTCGATTAGCGATACTATTACGATTAAATAGCGATTAAACCTCGATTGTTAATAGATACTCCACATAATACAACTAAAGCGATTTGAAATAGAACATCAATTATAAGTCGAAGAGTACAATCAATAATTAGGCAAGGAGTGTCAGATTGCAATTAGCAATCTTTTCTTCCTTTGACTTTGACTTGTATTTGACTTTCAAAATGCTGGTTGTTACAGCCTCCCCTACTTTAGGAAATTTCGTCCCGAAATTTAAGAAGTAGGCATAACAAAGAGTTGCGGGTACTTCGCCTTCATGTCACTTTCGAGTTCCCAGTTGAACTCGGCACCGCGTTTGCCTTCCCAGCGAACCTTCACAATGGGAATGCGTGAGCGTCGGAGTACCTTGGTTTCTCGGCCCATGATCTCGACAGGCTTTTCCACGAAGTGTAATGTTTCATCCACTTGTAAATCCTCGAGAGGGACAAGCAACTCCTGGTCGGCTAGACACTTTTTGAGGTTCGAAACATGGAAACTCGGGTGGATGTTACTCAGTTCCTCCGGTAGTTCGAGTCTGTAGGCCACCTTGCCAATTCTCTCCAGAATTTTAAAGGGTCCAACATATCGAGGCGCTAGCTTTCCTTTCTTGCCGAATCTGATCACTCCCTTCCAAGGTGCAACCTTTAGGAGTACGTGATCGCCAACGTCAAATTCAAGGGACTTGCGGCGTCTATCGGCGTAACTTTTCTGATGACTCCGAGCTTTCAATAAATTGTCTCGTATTTGGAGGATTTTGTCAGTCGTTTCTTGCAACAGCTCGGGACCGGTAATTTGCGCGTCTCCGATCTCGTGCCATACAATAGGCGATCGACATTTTCTTCCGTATAATGCCTCAAATGGTGCCATTTGGATGCTCGAGTGATAATTGTTATTGTACAAGAATTCGACTAAAGGTAAGTCCGTGTCCCAATTACCACCGAAATCTATATAGCACGAGCGAAGCATGTCTTCGAGGGTATGACTCGTGCGTTCAGTCTGACTGTCGGTCTGGGGATGGAAAGCAGTACTAAGATTGAGAGTAGTACCGAGAGCAGATTGGAATGTTTCGCAAAGACGCGAGGTGAATCGACCATCGCGGTCAGAAATGATAACACGAGGTGTCCCGTGTTGACAAATAACTTCGTCGGTGTAGATTCGTGCTAATCGTTTTACCTTATAGTCTTCCCGTATTGGTAGAAAGTGAGCGGATTTGGTGAGACGGTCAACGATAACCCAGATGCTGTCGTGACCTGATGGCGTGCGCGGGAGTTTCGTTATGAAATCCATAGCTATACTCTCCAATTTCCACATAGGGATCTCGGGTTGGACGAGTAAGACAGAGGGGCGTTGATGTTCAGCCTTGACTTTCGAACAGGTCAGGCATTTCGAAACATAGATAGCGATATCCCTCTTCATGCCCGACCACCAGTACTTGTAGCGCATGTCCTGGTACATCTGATCGGCACCGAGATGAATGGAATATCGAGATTTGTGGGCTTCGTCTAGCAGAATTTGTCATAAATTGGTGCGTTTGGGAATCCAAATTCGATCTAGATAATGGAATATACCATTCGATTTATTCACCAGTTGTTCACCATTATTGATAATCCTTTCCTTCTTCAAAGTGTGTTCGGTAAAACAAGCGTGTTGTGCGTCACGGATAAGAGCTTCGAGATTGTGCTGGGCTTGAGTATTTCGAACACTATGCAAATAGCTTCGTCGACTGGGACCATTGGCGACGACGTTTGCTTTGGCAGGGTGGTAACGAATCTCACAATCATAATCGTCGAGAAGTTCTACCCACTGGCGTTGGCGCATATTCAGCTCCTTCTGGCTAAAAATGTGTTGTAGGCTCTTATGGCCGGTGAAGACCGTACACTTGGTACCATATAGGTTGTGTCGCCAAATATTTAGTGCAAAAACAACTGCACCAAGCTCGAGGTCGTGTGTGGTATAGTTCTTCTCATGGATCTTGAGCTGACGAGACGCGTACGCGATAACCTTATCTCGTTGTA
>JARYGA010038755.1:0-28813 GCA_030545235.1 Helianthus tuberosus
CACTTTCGCATTAAATGCACGTTGACTTTGACTGTTTAGTTGTTGACCTGTTTGACTTCGTAACTGTACACTTTGTGTTATGATAAAATGTAGTGTACTTGCATGGTTATGTGTAATATGATAGCTTGCATACTGTTTGAAAACTTAGACTTGTAAACCATAAAACAACTCGACGAAACAAGTGAGATTCGCCAAGATCGATCTCGACGAAACAGATCAGTTTCGTCAACACCGTCTCGACGAAACAGGCTGTTTCGCCAAGCCCAGTTTCGCCAAGCCCATTAAGGGCCCAGAACGGTAATTCGTCCATATTAACGTGAACCGACTTCTGTTTCCACAATTTCGGCGAACAAGAAACCCTAGAACTCTCTTCTGCGCGATACGGCCACAACCATCGTTCACCATCATCCCTAGCTCTCAAATCCTTGTTCCTTCATCTCAAATCGGTTAGTGTGTGTTTGTTAATCGATTCTATGTTTCTGTATTATATAGATTCTTGATGGTGCATATGATTGATGTGTGTTACTACTGTGATGAGAGTATGATGGTGATGATATAGATTTCGATTATGTATGATGTAGTAGGATATATATAAATGTTATGCGAAACTTGACACAATCGAATGCTCGGTTCTGAATGTTGTTTATATGGCTTAATTCTGATTACATTAGTATCTTGATAGGGATTGATGTGATGATGTTGTATGTTATTTGATATGCTATACACATAAACTAGGGTTTATGCTAGACAATGATTCTTGGATGGTTGATTTATGATGATTCGATATGCACAATGATCTTCATATGATTTCTGTTGTTGTTGACGGCTGCTAGAATGATTAGGGTTTATGCGTTATTCGCATCTGCTGTAACTGATGTCTGCTAAGCTGATCTGTCCGACGAAACAGGACTCTCGGCGAAACAGAATGTGTTTCGCCAAGAGTCATCGACGAATTAGAATCCTGTTTCGCCAATTAAGACCACGACGAAACAGAATGTGTTTCGTCAATATCTGTGTTTCGCCAACATGTGTGTTTCGCCGAAAAGCTGATCTGTGCAGGAACTTGAGTTAATTCTGTTAAGTGTTAACTGGAATATGTAACTGCTGTTAAATGTTAAACATGACTGGTGTGATTGTGATTACGTGTTACCTGCTTACACATGAACAACTTAAACACAAACTGATTATGTATACGTGCGTACTCTAGGACGTGATTGATTAACTATGAGCACACTTAGCATACCGAGCAAACCAAGGTGAGTTCACACTCTTTCTAAGGCATGGGATTCCCGGTGGTTTGGGAATGGGTTAAGAAACTAAAATGAAACCTACATATTCTCCTTGGGTAGGATATGTACCGCCATCCTCCATGGGTAGGATGCCAATATAAATCCTGTGTATTCTCCTTGGGTAGAATACATACGTTCGTCCTCCTTGGGTAGGACAACAAACCTTAACGCATGCTCGTCCTCCTTGGGTAGGACAATCACACTCGCTACGGTCCTTGGATCAAGAAGGGCACGTACAAACACGACTAGTCTAACACATGGGGAAGCCCCCACTAATCTTCGCAAACATGCCTGGAATGGCCGCGAACTATACTAGAACGATCTTCGCAAACATGCCTTGAGGGCCGCGATGCTATTACATACGATACATGATTACTAATCGAACATACGATTTACGAAATGAACATTATCACTAAATAGCCAACTGTGAACTCGCTCAACTAGTTGTTGACTCTCTGTTACATGCCTTGCAGGACCATAGGTACTTACGGAGCTTGCACGGGAGGCACGGTCGTTGTGGACATGGATCGTGAATGTGTTGTTAAACATTATAACATTTTGTACTTAAACTGATGTTGGGTTTTTACATTAATGCTTCCGCTACACACTTGTCTATATTTGGTTTTGTAAACACCTATCGTATTGATGAATGACATTTGATATTTATGTACTTATGTTCAATATGATTGGTGGCTTGATCCTGGTCGTGTCACGCCTCCAAGCGGTGGTACTCCGCGTGTGGATTTTGGGGGTGTGACAGATTGGTATCAGAGCCATTGGTTATAGAGAACTTGGTTTTAATAAAGGGAAAACGATTTTTGTTAAAACCAGACTATAACCAGAACAGTGCTCTCAACGATCCACAACGACGCTTCGCTCCACGTGCAAGGCTCAACATCATAGGTACTACTATTCATGTTACTTTACCTACATGCTAGAATTACATAGAACTTTGCTCGTGGTATGCTCAGATTACAGAACCTACTATACGTTATTGCTTGAGAATACTTGTGTGCTTACTTTCTTCGCACTATTCGCGAACCTCTTACCCACATGTTCTCCTTGATGGCAAGATCATGAGTGGACGCGTTAACCTAACTTAAGCCCAGTTGGCGGCTTCGATCACTGAACAAGTTACTGCAGCACTCGCAGCTGCCCAGGCAGGAGGTGTAACCTGCCATCACCACTTACTCTAGGATATTTAGATCCTACTCTTGTAACTCAACACTAGTGCTTAATTTTGATTACTCTTACGTACACGACAAGTCAACACGCTCAGCCACCTGTATGCACATACAAGACTTTTATGGACTGTCGTCCTACTACTTTCAGCAACACTGAAGGAGCTGTTGTACTCCTCCATTAGTTCGAGGAACTCGAATCGGTCTTCGAGTGTGTGAATGACCCGAGGCTCGTAAGGTGAAATATGCCACTGATATTCTCGAAGGCACTTCGCAAACTTGGTGGAACGCGCAAGTTACGACACTGGGGCTGGCGGCTGCTATGCCACCCCATGGAATGATTTTAAGGAACCTATCAAACGTGAATACAATAGTTATGATGCCATCCACAAGTTGGAAGTGGAGTTCTTTAACATGACGATGACGGGATCAGAGATAGAAGCGTGCACGAAACGATCCAACAAACTGGCAATTTTGTGCCCAACTATGGTGGATCCTCCCATAAAGAGCTTTGAGTTGTACCTCAAAGGCTTAGTACCAGGAATTCAAAGCCATGTGATGACTGCTAATCTTGCTACTATTCAAGATGTTACTCATCTTGCTCATCGTCTCACAGACAAGGCAGTGGGACAGAACAAGCTGCCTCAACGTATCAGCGATACTACTACCACTACTACTTCAACTACTTCTGCTACCCTCAGTAACAATGGATGAAAGTGGGATGGAACCTCTAGCAAGGGTTCGACTACAATTCCGTCCCAGGCACAGCAGTGAAAGGTCGATGACAACTAAAGTCCTGATCAGCAACATTTAGTATTCAAGGGCAGGGTGGATACAAGGGAAACCACCCTAAGCGCAAACGATGTAACTTGCACCACAGCGGGCGACGCAACCGAATTCATTGTCATTGATGCGACAAGCTTGGCTATGGAGCCAAAGATGGTAGAAACTCACGTCCTGCAAACCAGAACCAACAACAACAGCCACAAGATCTATAGAATCGGCGACAACAGCATGGTAACAAGGGATGTTATCAGATGGTGCTGAAGGTCACTTCAAAAGACACTGCCCACGGTTGAACCAGAACCAGAATCAGAACCACAACCAAGGAAACGGGAACTAGGGAAGACAACGGGGGTAATAACGACGGCAATGGTGCCAGGGGTCGAGTGTTCGTGATTGGTCAGGGTGATACTAGTAATGACCTCAACGTTGCGATAGTTACGACATCGTCATTGGTATGGATTGGTTATCCCAACAACAAGCAGAGATCCTATGCAAGGAGAAGATCATTAGCATTTCCCGTACTGGCAAAGAACCTCTCGAAGTTCAAGGCGACAAGAGTGGTGTCGTGAGTGGCATCATCTCTTTCTTGAAGGCTCAGAAGTGTCTGCGATAAGGCCACGTAGCTATTCTAGCACTCGTTACTGTTACATCGACGACAGAGAAAAAGATTTGGGATATTCCTGTAGTACGCGACTTTCCTCAGGTGTTTCCTGAAGAGTTACCTGGGTTACCGCCTCATCGCCAGGTCGAATTCTAGATCGAGCTAGTTCCAGGAGCAGCACCTATAGCTCGAGCACCTTATCGCTTAGCTCCAACTGAACTGGAAGAACTGTCTAAGCAATTGCAAGAACTTTTGGAAAAGGGTTTCATACGTCCTAGCTCTTCGCCTTGGGGAGCTCCAGTGTTATTCGTAAAGAAGAAAGACGGTACGTTCAGGATGTGTATAGACTACCGTGAACTCAACAAGGTGACGATCAAGAATCGTTATCCTCTTCCGCGCATAGATGATTTATTCGATCAGCTGCAAGGGTCGAGCTACTACTCCAAAATAGACTTAAGGTCAGGATATCATCAGCTGAGAGTCCGGGATGAGGACGTCTCTAAAAACAGCATTCAGAACTCGCTACGGTCATTATGAGTTTTTGGTCATGCCATTCGGGCTAACGAACGCGCCTGCGGTTTTCATGGATCTTATGAACAGGGTGTGCAAACCTTATCTTGACAAGTTTGTTATTGTTTTTATTGATGACATCCTAATTTATTCGAAGAATCGGGAGGAACACGAACAACATTTACGACTTATTTTGGAACTCCTTCGAACGGAACAACTGTACGCTAAGTTTTCAAAATGCGACTTCTGGCTTCGTGAAGTCCACTTTCTAGGCCACGTGGTAAACAAGGATGGGATACATGTTGATCCATCCAAGGTAGATTCGATCAAGAACTGGCCTGCACCTCGCACACCGACAGAAATACGCCAATTCTTGGGATTGGCGGGTTATTACAGACGGTTCATCAAAGACTTCTCAAAGATCGCACAGCCGCTTACACTACTGACACAGAAAGGTGTTGTTTACCGTTGGGGTAATGCACAGGATACAGCGTTTCAGCACCTAAGGGATAGACTTTGTAGCGCACCTATCCTCTCATTGCCGGAAGGCACGGACGATTTTGTAGTCTACTGCGATGCATCTATCCAGGGTCTTGGATGTGTGTTGATGCAGCGAGATAAAGTCATTGCTTATGCTTCGCGCCAACTTAAGATTCACGAACGGAATTACACTACGCACGATTTAGAACTTGGAGCTGTTGTTTTTGCGCTCAAGATATGGCGACATTACCTGTATGGCACTAAGTGCACTATCTACACCGATCACAGGAGTCTTGAGTATATATTCAAGCAGAAAGAATTGAACATGCGACAACGTAGATGGGTTGAACTACTGAACGATTACGAATGTGCTATAAAGTACCATCCAGGCAAGGCCAATGTGGTGGCCGACGCCCTTAGTCGAAAAGATACTACACCTAGGCGTGTACGAGCGTTGCAACTCACTATTCAGTCTAGTCTTCCTTCACAGATACGAGATGCTCAGGTAGAAGCATTGAAACCAGGAAACGTCAGGGCTGAAGCCCTACGCGGCTCAAGGCAACGGTTGGAACAAAAGGCAGACGGAGCCTACTATGTAACAGGACGCATTTGGGTCCCACTCTATGGCAACTTACGCGAACTTGTAATGGATGAAGCTAATAAGTCTCGCTACTCGGTACATCCAGGTTCAGATAAAATGTACCACGATATCAAAACTACATATTGGTGGCCTAGCATGAAGGCCCACATAGCAACTTACGTTAGCAAGTGTTTGACTTGTGCGAGAGTCAAAGCAGAATATCAGAAACCATCAGGCCCACTCCAACAACCTGAGATACCACAATGGAAATGGGAGCAAATTTCCATGGATTTTGTTACTGGCCTGCCTAGATCTCAGCGCGGAAATGATACTATTTGGGTGATCGTGGATCGACTCACAAAGTCTGCTCACTTCTTGGCTATCAAAGAAACAGACAAGTTCTCTACCTTAGCAGACATTTACCTTAAGGAAGTTGTCTCGAGGCACGGGGTGCCCACATCTATTATCTCTGATCGTGATGCACGTTTTACTTCAGAACTGTGGCAAGCAATGCACAAATCTTTTGGCTCTCGATTAGACATGAGCACAGCTTATCATCCTCAGACAGATGGACAGTCTGAGCGCACTATTCAAACTCTCGAAGACATGCTTCGGGCGTGCGTAATTGACTTTGGCAAGGGCTGGGAAAAGCATCTGCCACTTGTGGAATTCTCGTACAACAACAGCGACCACACCAGCATTAAAGCCGCTCCATTCGAGGCATTGTACGGGCGTAAATGCCGGTCACCTCTCTGTTGGGCAGAGGTGGGAGATAGTCAAATCACAGGTCCAGAAATGGTAGTTGATACTACTGAAAAGATTGCTCAAATACGACAACGCATGGCGGCAGCACGTGGCCGTCAGAAAGTATACGTTGATAAAGACAGGAAAATACTCGAATTCCAAGTTGGGGATCGAGCACTACTAAAAGTTTCACCCTGGAAGGGTGTTGTTCGTTTTGGTAAACGAGGCAAGCTCAACCCACGATACGTTGGACCATTCGAAATCATTGAGATAATAGGCAAGGTGGCCTACAGATTGAACTTACCAGCTGAACTCAGCGCAGTTCACAACGTCTTTCACGTGTCGAATCTGAAGAAGTGTCTGTCAGATGAGACCCTCATAGTTCCTTTGAAGGAGCTCACTATCGACGAACAGTTGCGATTCGTCGAGGAACCAGTTGAAATCACGGACCGGGATGTTAAGGTCCTCAAGAACACGAGAATCCCTCTTGTACGAGTTCGTTGGAACTCCCGCCACGGCCCAGAGTTCACCTGGGAGCGCGAAGATCAAATGGAACTCAAAATATCCCCAGTTGTTCGAAAACAATGCAACTACTACTGAGGCTGAAGCTACTATGGAATTTCGGAATGAAATTCCAACTCAACGGGGGAATGATGTGACACCCCAGGAAAACCAGTAAACGATAACTTACCTAGCTTCCTCAGTAACCGCATGCTAAATTTCGGGACGAAATTTCTTTCAAGTTGGGGATAATGTGACAACTCGAGTTTTCGACTTTCACTTTCGCATTAAATGCACGTTGACTTTGACTGTTTAGTTGTTGACCTGTTTGACTTCGTAACTGTACACTTTGTGTTATGATAAAATGTAGTGTACTTGCATGGTTATGTGTAATATGATAGCTTGCATACTGTTTGAAAACTTAGACCTGTAAACCATAAAACAACTCGACGAAACAAGTGAGATTCGCCAAGATCGATCTCGACGAAACAGATCAGTTTCGTCAACACCGTCTCGACGAAACAGGCTGTTTCGCCAAGCCCAGTTTCGCCAAGCCCATTAAGGGCCCAGAACGGTAATTCGTCCATATTAACGTGAACCGACTTCTGTTTCCACAATTTCGGCGAACAAGAAACGCTAGAACTCTCTTCTGCGCGATACGGCCACAACCATCGTTCACCATCATCCCTAGCTCTCAAATCCTTGTTCCTTCATCTCAAATCGGTTAGTGTGTGTTTGTTAATCGATTCTATGTTTCTGTATTATATAGATTCTTGATGGTGCATATGATTGATGTGTGTTACTACTGTGATGAGAGTATGATGGTGATGATATAGATTTCGATTATGTATGATGTAGTAGGATATATATAAATGTTATGCGAAACTTGACACAATCGAATGCTCGGTTCTGAATGTTGTTTATATGGCTTAATTCTGATTACATTAGTATCTTGATAGGGATTGATGTGATGATGTTGTATGTTATTTGATATGCTATACACATAAACTAGGGTTTATGCTAGACAATGATTCTTGGATGGTTGATTTATGATGATTCGATATGCACAATGATCTTCATATGATTTCTGTTGTTGTTGACGGCTGCTAGAATGATTAGGGTTTATGCGTTATTCGCATCTGCTGTAACTGATGTCTGCTAAGCTGATCTGTCCGACGAAACAGGACTCTCGGCGAAACAGAATGTGTTTCGCCAAGAGTCATCGACGAATTAGAATCCTGTTTCGCCAATTAAGACCACGACGAAACAGAATGTGTTTCGTCAATATCTGTGTTTCGCCAACATGTGTGTTTCGCCGAAAAGCTGATCTGTGCAGGAACTTGAGTTAATTCTGTTAAGTGTTAACTGGAATATGTAACTGCTGTTAAATGTTAAACATGACTGGTGTGATTGTGATTACGTGTTACCTGCTTACACATGAACAACTTAAACACAAACTGATTATGTATACGTGCGTACTTTAGGACGTGATTGATTAACTATGAGCACACTTAGCATACCGAGCAAACCAAGGTGAGTTCACACTCTTTCTAAGGCATGGGATTCCCGGTGGTTTGGGAATGGGTTAAGAAACTAAAATGAAACCTACATATTCTCCTTGGGTAGGATATGTACTGCCATCCTCCATGGGTAGGATGCCAATATAAATCCTGTGTATTCTCCTTGGGTAGAATACATACGTTCGTCCTCCTTGGGTAGGACAACAACCTTAATGTACAATGAAACCTACATATTCTCCTTGGGTAGGATATGTACCGCCATCCTCCATGGGTAGGATGCCAATATAAATCCTGTGTATTCTCCTTGGGTAGAATACATACGTTCGTCCTCCTTGGGTAGGACAACAAACCTTAACGCATGCTCGTCCTCCTTGGGTAGGACAATCACACTCGCTACGGTCCTTGGATCAAGAAGGGCACGTACAAACACGACTAGTCTAACACATGGGGAAGCCCCCACTAATCTTCGCAAACATGCCTGGAATGGCCGCGAACTATACTAGAACGATCTTCGCAAACATGCCTTGAGGGCCGCGATGCTATTACATACGATACATGATTACTAATCGAACATACGATTTACGAAATGAACATTATCACTAAATAGCCAACTGTGAACTCGCTCAACTAGTTGTTGACTCTCTGTTACATGCCTTGCAGGACCATAGGTACTTACGGAGCTTGCACGGGAGGCACGGTCGTTGTGGACATGGATCGTGAATGTGTTGTTAAACATTATAACATTTTGTACTTAAACTGATGTTGGGTTTTTACATTAATGCTTCCGCTACACACTTGTCTATATTTGGTTTTGTAAACACCTATCGTATTGATGAATGACTTTTGATATTTATGTACTTATGTTCAATATGATTGGTGGCTTGATCCTGGTCGTGTCACGCCTCCAAGCGGTGGTACTCCGCGTGTGGATTTTGGGGGTGTGACACATGCTATGATGGTAAAACCCTCTTAAGAAAAACTAATCCTTGTTAACATCTAAGAACATGTTAACACTCCTGGCAGTGTGACTTGAGAAACCACACCACCCGTCAAGGTATTTGGACTATGTCCAAGCCTTAAAGCCTTAGATCATGGCAAGTATCATCAATGTGATGATCAAAATATAAACATCCGTTAGTGATGAAGTGCCTACGGGCTAAACTTGTTGTCCAAAAAGACAACGACAGTTGTGGTCTACGACCCCCTGTCTAAAGATATTGGACTATGTCCAAGCATAATAGTCTATATGATCAATGCGATCATGACTAATATCATCTGATACGATGATCATATTTTTTAACATCCTTAATGATGTTTTGCCTACGGGCTATAACATATTGTCCATTTGAGACATTGACATTGTGATCTTTATGATCCCCTGTCCATGGTAGTGAGCTATGCTCGAGCCTAATAGTCTATTTATGATCAATGCGATCATGACTAACATCATCTGATACGATGATCAGATTATTTAACATCCTTTAGTGATGTTTCGCCTACGGGCCATATACTACATTGTCCATTAGTAACATTGACAAATGTGACCGTTATGGTTCACCGTCAAAGGTGATGGGCAATGCCCAAGCCTTATAGTCTATAAGATCATGACTAATATCCTCAATTACGATAATTATATATACATATATGTATAAAAATCCATTAGTGATGTCCATGGATTCGCCTATGTGGCAGAATAAATCGTCTTCTAAAACGAAGACAGTTGTAGTCTATAACTCCCTGTCCAAAGGTGAAGAACTATGTTCAAGCCTTAAAGCCCCTGATCTAAGAAGATTGCGGTTTATAAACTAATGTCCTTTGCGACAAGGCGTTTATGCCATATGATTATATATGTCCTTCATGACTAGGCTTTATAACATATCGTTTTACGTCCCTGTGACGGGCCTTTGTGCCATATATATACTAAAGTCCTTTAAGGCTAGCCTTCGAACTACTCATAATCGTCTATATGACAAAGACAGTTGTGACATTGTAATCCCCTGTCAAAAAGGTAATGGATTCGGTCCAACCCTTAAATGCCATTATTGGTCCTTTTTGTGACCTAGGCCAAATATAATAGATATACATTCAAGTATCATACTATAAGGAAGTTAAAACCTAATAGCCGATATGGTTTAATGATACCATGGCTTGATAATCATCAAATATGATGATTCACTATTATTTTGTAACTAAGCAATTGTTATTATAGGTGTTTAGTACCAAAGCTTCAAAATGGTGGATTCTGATGAAGCATACAGCAGTACTGCAAATAGAAACAATGATGCAAATGTAAATGTTAATGGCGCTGATCTTCAGGCCATGATTGACGCAGCAGTTAATAAAGATGTGGGTAAAATTCTTGAGAACAATAAGGAATCAAGTGCTACTCGCTCAAAGTCCCATACAAAACCAAATACATCAGCTCGCAAGGAGAGCTCCGTTCACTCTTCAAATGCAAAGAGCGAACCTCAGAAGTTATTGCTCCATGATAAGCCACGTTCAACTGAAGACGGGTGCACATACAAATACTTCATCTCATGCAAACCTAGGGATTTCAATGGGGGAAAAGGGGCGATTGATGCCATGAAATGGCTTGATGAAATGGAAACTGTTGTGGACATCAACAATTGTGCTGATAAGGATGTAGTGAAATTCGTTTCACAATCTTTCAAAGGCGAGGCCCTCGCATGGTAGAAGGCCATGGTACAGTCCACGGGGAAAATTCCCCTATACTATATGGGATGGTCCAAGTTTGTGGATCTTTGTGACAACCCTCACCAAACCAGCTATCCGTACGAATTAATTACAGTTGTGATTAAACTGCTACTTGAATTCTGATACATACACGTACATGCATCATACTTTATTGCCGCCACTCCATTATTTACACAGAACTATAGTGACAAACTTGATGCACAAAAGCACAGTAGCACAATGAACGGATAACCCAGTAAACATGCTGACATTTGCCAGCACTAGACAGACACTGTCTCTGAGGCCAGTATGAGCCGGGAATAGTTTACTACACTAGTAAAGAGTGTAGGAAGGTGAGGATTGTAGAACTGCGTCACTAGGTGATAGTTATAGTGACCGGATGTGCCTAAAACATGCTCTAATTACAAAATTCTGCACTTTAATACAAAATTCAGCATTTAACATAACTAGTAAATTGCAAAAACATGGGAAAATAATACTAGACACTTTCCAAAGTGTCAGGAATTCATTGTGTCACTAAAACAAATATTAACGACACTTTAAATGCTTATTTAGCACTTTAACGGATTAATATCCAACCGAACAACCGGACTTTACCCGGAACATGAAAATATTGTCAATGACATTGTTTTTCTTTTTCTGAGCCAGTTAGGGTCCCCGAACACCCTAACACCCGTTATATACATAACACACTAATAATCTATTTAATCACCTAACCAAACTAACTAGCTAGTAATTATTTCATTGAAATCCAACCATATAACCCCCCCCCCCCCCCAACCGATCGGATTTCCTCCATGTGGGACACACCACACATTTTTGAATATTATATTGATCCATGTCTAATATCTACCATACATCTTACCTTATGGTTACTACAATTGGATGGACTATAAGTAACAGCATAAGACCAAGAGCATTCATTCACTAACCACAACAACACAAAAATTTTGTTCTCTCTCTCCCTCTTGGAGACTCTCGGCCGAACACAACCATCATCACCACCACTACCTTCAAGTCTTGATCAACCATTTCTTACATACTCAAGGGGTGCAAGGTGACATACAAGCAAGCTTGGTGCTTACGGAATCACAAGGACCTCTCTACATCGCTTTTATCCACCTAGTTTTCGCTTTATTTCTTCCCTAGCCTTGAGCTAGTTGTAAGTGATTCTAAACACCCTCTTGATCTTGTCTAAAGTGGTTAATAAGAAGTTTAATGGTTAAAACTCAAGATCAAGCGAAAACAAAACTTAAAGTCTTGCTAGAAAGATGAACATGGTGGTTAAAGAGTAAATAATGGTGTAAAACTTGTGAATCTTGTTTAGTAATGATTATTTTATGTTGTTTAATGCTAGTAGTGGAACGGATCGTCATCTAACCACACTAGATCATGTTCATGGAACATGAACTAGCAATATGTTAAGCTTGAAAGTTACAAGATGACGAACCCTTTCATACATAAACATGAACTTGTGTAAAAATAGTTCTTCTTGTAAAATGGAGTTCTAAACTAGTAGATCTAAAGATCTACAAGTGGTATTTTCGAAGACCAAGTAAAATATACAAGTCTTATTTTAAAACCGGATCTTTAATAAACTAAAGGTGTTTTTGTGAACAAAGAAGTGTGTGAACATTTGTGTGATAAAAGGATTTAACAAAGAAATATTTTCGTAATTTTTGGACTATAAGTTGTAAAGTTACATATTCTTTAAAAATAAAGTTTTCAAGAAACTGATTTTATTTTTAAAGTTAGAAAGATCTACTAAAAATGTTAGAAAGTTACTACATACTTTTACACAACTTACAAGTTCATGTGTTTGTGATTTATGCTTATTTTGACTAGTTTGAGGATTGAATATTGAATATTGATGATTGGAAAATTGTTGATTGAATTTTGAAAAGAAAATGATACGCTAGTAAGCGTGGCCACCTCCAGTTACAGAGGAAACTCTGGCGAAATTTTTCCAGAAAATAACACTTAGAATATTTTGGTGACAAGTGTTTATAAGTATATTTTTGACTTGTTTTCCAAACAAACTTCGCCATGATTTTTATTACAAAATTACCAAGTGTCGGAGGTGGATTTTCGTAAATAAAACTTGTTAAATATATATTCAGAATATATATTTCATAGTAAAACGCTTGTGTGATTTTATGATTATTTTGTGAACTATATATTATTTTTAGAGTAAAAATAATATAACCTGGAAAATATCATGAAGTAACGACTCCAAAATAATACCAACGCCTTCACACACAAATATTTAAGTTACACCGGTATTATTATTACCACGCGAACTTTAAAACGTAACTTATGAATTTTCAGAAAACACTCTTAAATGTGTATTTTGACAAAGTATTATTTTGGAAATTGTATGAAGTAAAATATAATATTTTTGGGAAAAATATGTATATTTTGGAGATAGAATATTTTAGACAAATGAATAAAAATATACTTTATTGAGTGAGACTTAATAATATATTTTTGGAATTACGAAAACACACATGTATTAAAACCCCCATCCTTGGGAAGGAATGTAATTATTAAATAATTAAGCAGTGGAAATACGAAATAGTTACCTAACTATTTCCCAAAAACTTAAACCTTAAGCCAAGGCACGGCCGTCCGTCTAATAGAAATTAGTACGTGTAGGTCGTCACGCAGCAGGTTGATTGGGGATTTACTATTTCGAGACGCACTTCTGTGAGTTCATGTCCCCCTTTTCTCTTAACTGTTTTCAGTTTTTATACTTCAGGGGTGAAATACATGTTACTATGATTACGAATACTTTTTACATGGTATGGTTAGCGTAAGGATGGTTACTACTTAGATCATGTGAGTGGGTAGGCGGGAACTGGAGGCCATTAATCCTCATTGTAGGACCGAGGGTCTTTAGCGGTAGATCTATCTGGGTGTAGCGAGCCCAGCCCCAGGCCCAATAGTACGGACCTCGGGGTGACTTGGTACCCGACGCAAAAATCTGCTAGGTTTGAGTCTTCCTACTGCACTTCACACATATCAATGGCCTTGCAAACCATTGGTGATCTCTTTATTTCCTTATTTGCTACATACCAGGGATTTTATAATTACAAAGGTTTTACATACTCACTATACATGGACTCGCTCAACATTTTTGTTGATTTTTCCAACTTACATGTATTTCAGGGAATTAGGGATCTGGCGAGGTATGTTATGTTTTCAAGCTGCGTAAGAAGTGCGATGTCATCCAAGTTTGGGAGTTGTGGCTTTTACCTGGACGAGTCACAAGTCTTGAGCTGTGTTGTTTCATGTCTGTGGTTGTGTCTTTCGAACAATGTTTTAGTTTGTTACGTTGCATTTTCGTTGCATGTGTCGACTTTTTAAAACAATGTTGTGGTATTTTGTCTTTAAAACATGAAGTAATGGATGATCATCGTCGTTTTAAATTCATATAGTTTTGATGTGATTAAGCTATGGTATTAAGAAGTCACACCATAATAAACCCACGCTTCCGCAAAGCCAGGGTGTGACAGCTTGGTATCAGAGCTTTGATCATAGCGAACTAGGATTCCTTCTCGAGTCTAGTCTATGATCACTAGGGCTCTCACGAAAACATTTTTACATTGCATACACTACGTCCAGATCCAGAGTGCAAAATGTTTTTAAAGGTTATGGCTCAGTCTGAGAGGCTGAGGGAGTAGTCTAGTGGGACTAGGAGGCTCAGTCTGAGAGACTGAGGGAGTATTCTAGTGGGACTAGAGGGTTTAGTCTGGGAGGCTGGGAGGTTAGTCTAGTAGGACTAGAGGGTTCAGTCTGGGAGGCTGGGAGGATAATCTAGTGGGACTAGTAGGTTCAGTCTGAGAGGCTGGGAGGTTAATCTAGTGGGACTAGGAGGTTCAGTCTGAGAGGCTGGGAGGTTAGACTAGTGGGACTAGGAGAATTACTTGATTGCTTATTGGTGACTAACATGTTTATTTGATTATATGATTGATTATTTGTGCATGTGTGTGTTTGTGTTATAGACGTCATGCCTTCATCAGGTACTGGTGAGTCGGACACTACAGATCCCATGGTCTTCATGAGGTACCGGCTGTGGCCCCTGAGCCAGGCGTTGCTCCTGACCCCGCATTGGAGCATGACCCTGTTCATGCCGATGCACCTGCTGTTGCTCCTTTGGCTGATGATATACCTGTTGATGATCATCCTGTTGCTATTCCACAGTTGGTGGATGATCATGCTGTTGATGCTCTACTGTTGTTAGAGGATCCTGTTGTCACCCCACTTCCAGATCCTATGCCGGTGATGTTAGACCGCGCACCTTTTGCGACCCACATTGATCCACGATACGCGCACACCCGCAATGGGTGGATAGATGATGACGATGATTACCCACCTTTCGTGATACCAGTTACACCACCTGTAGCCCCCGTTTCAGCCCCTGTTTCTGCTCCCATCGACGTACCTTTGCTTCCCACACATATCAAAGATACTCACCACACAGATTTCCCGATCACTTATCTCCAGGACATTCCTCCACCCCGTCCTGGGGAGGGTTCGTCACGTCATCCGTTTGGTCATACACCTTTCATGTCAGGAGGAGATCAGTTTGTACCCCAGATTGTTTATCCCACTGTTGTTCCCACTGCTGCACCATTTACTATACCATCCTTTGCTCCATCTAGTGAGCCGTTCCTCTGGACTACGCCCCCCATTATGCCACCGACGGATCCATACCACGTGGGGTATTCTACGGAGGATGTTCTCACATCTTTCATGATACAGCAGGAGGCATTGACCCGTCGCGTACAGGAGCTAGAGAGAGCTCAGCGACTCCCGTGCCATTGCCAGACCCCACCTGCAGTATCACACCCTCCTCGACCACTTTCACCTGATTCTGCCACTCATTTTTGGACTCCCGAGCAGCAGATAGCATACTTACTGCGCTCTCATCACGTTATGGAGGAGGACTGGCTTCATATGCGACGTTTACTCTTTTCTCGATTTCCCCCTCCTCCACCGCCATCAGCTTAGGCCTTTTTGATTCGACGCAGGTAGACTTTTGGTGAGACGACCGCGATTGTGCAGATTACACAGCTTTTGGAGACCACATTTTTTATGATTGTGACTTTTGATGATTTGTATATTTGTTGCTATTGTCACTGACTAGATAGTTTGGACTAGGGCGATGTGGCCCTTAGTCACTGATGATGCACGATACAGTTATGTACTTGTAAACCTTACATTGTGGTCTTGATTTATGACAGCGCAATCGCAGTATTCTCATTATATGTGATGTTGAGTGATTGTTTATGTTCTATAACATGAGATGTTATGTGGTTGATTTATTTATAACATGAGATGTTATGTGGTTGATTTATTTATAACATGAGATGTTATGTGTTGATATTATTGAATACGTACGTACACTTTACTTACTATTACCTGACCTACGTAAATCATCTTTTAGAAGATGCCACCAAGACGCCAAACGCGTATGCCTGCCAACGAGGCAGAACTTCAAGGAATCATTGCTGCCGCCATTGCGCAGTATGCAGCCTCACAAGGAGGAACCAGCGGAAGCAATTCGAACAATAACGGCAATAACAATCCACCACATGGTAATGTTAAGTCGTTTCGGACGTATTACATTACATTTGGATATTTATAGCACGTCCGCTTATGCCATTTGTATATTCAAACGTATGTGCAGGGTGCACTTACAAGCAGTTCCTAGACTGCAAGCCTGTGAACTTTGATGGCACCAGAGGTGCTGTTGCTTTTGTAAGATGGGCCAAAAAGACGGAGTCTGTTCTCCGAATGAGCAAGGGCGCTCCAGACCAACAAGTGACTTACATTTCTGGGCTATTTTTGGACGGAGCCCTGTCCTGGTGGAACTTACAAGTGCAAACTCTTGGTGAAGCCGCTGCTTACGCGTTGAGCTGGGCTGAGTTAAAAGAATTGATGCGAAGGAAGTATTGTTCTCGTGCTGAGATATAAAGGTTGGAGACTGAGTTTTGGCATTTGAGGATGGACGGTCCCAAAATCGCAGAATATGTTCAGAGATTCCACGACCTGTCTCATGTGGTACCTTACATGGTTACACCGGAATTCAAGCGAATCGAGCGCTTTATCTGGGGTTTAGCTCCACAGATCATGAGTATGGTCACTACTTCCAAGCCTGCAACAATCACAGAGGCTATCGATCTGAGCGTGTCTCTTGCTGAGGAAGCCATCCGCCTGAACAAGTTTTCGAATGTTGAGCCAAAGAAGAAAGAGACTCACATAGAGTCGTCTGGTGAGAATAAGAGGAAATTCTCGAACTTCAAGCAGGGAACTAGCAATGTTGGCAAGAAAGGAGAATCAAGCACACCGGTCCAAGCTGCAACCGGTGCTGGGAAGAAAGGAAAAGGATATATGGGTACTCATCCCAAGTGTAACACCTGCCAGCGTCATCATTCTGGCCGGTGTGGGCCAAAAGTATATGAAGCTTGTGGAAAAGTTGGCCACTTGAAGGATAACTGCTGGGCTAGTGCAGGCCGGGGAGGCCAAGGAGGTTTTGGTAATCGGAACAATAATCGAGGTGGCAATGGAAATCGTGTACAAGGGAATAATGGAGGTAATGGAAATCGAGGGAGCAATGCAAATCAAGCTGGGGACGCGAATCGAAATCAAAACAACAATCAAGCGGGGAACGGAGGAGGAAATGGTCAAAAATTGGGTTGTTTTAACTGTGGTGACATTGGGCATTTTAAGAGGGATTGCCCAGGATTGAATCAAGCCCGCGGAAGAGTGTTTAACATTGAGACGAGGGAAGCGCGCCAGGATCCCAACGTTGTTACTGGTACTTTCCTCATAAACCAACGCTTTGCATCCGTTTTGTTTGATACTGGTGTGGATTCTAGTTTCGTGTCTTTAGAATTTAAGAAAATACTTGGGTTGACACCTAGTAAGTTAAACGTTCCGTACTCCATCGAATTAGCAAATGGGAAACAAGTTGAGACCAGTGAAGTTGTCCGAGGATGTGTAATTGAATTAGGAGGGCACGAGTTTACGCTAGACTTACTACCTGTCGAGTTGGGAAGCTTTGATGTGGTAGTGGGAATGGATTGGTTGTCGAGTAACAAGGATGAGATTGTTTACCATGAGAAGACCATCCGCATCCCACTGACGGATGAAGAAACGATCATAGTGCACGGAGAGAAGCATAATACACCGTTGAAGATTATTAGCTGTCTGAAAGCTAGAAAGTGCTTGAAGAAGGGATGTGTTGCATTCTTGGCACACATCATGGATAAGAAAGCTGCTGAGCCGAAGATCGAAGACATTCCAGTCATCAGAGAATATCCGGAAGTCTTTCCAGAAGACTTTCCAGGATTACCGCCTCAAAGGCAAGTCGAATTCCACATTGACTTGGTTCCAAGTGCCGCGCCTGTAGCCAAGGCACCCTACAGACTTGTGCCATCAGAGATGCAGGAGTTGTCGACACAACTCCAAGAGTTGTTAGATAAAGGATTCATCAGACCAAGCTTCTCACCTTGGGGAGCTCCGGTACTGTTCGTTAAGAAGAAGGACGGTAGTTTTCGTATGTGCATAGACTACCGCGAGCTTAATAAGTTGACTATCAAGAACAGATATCCTTTGCCGAGAATCGATGATCTTTTCGACCAACTGCAAGGTTCAAGCTACGACTCGAAGATCGATTTGCGATCTGGTTACCATCAGCTGAGAATACAAGAGGAAAGTATTCCTAGAACCGCTTTCAGAACTCGCTATGGACACTACGAGTTCCTAGTTATGCCGTTTGGGTTGACAAACGTGCCAACTATTTTTATGGATTTGATGAATAGAGTTTGTAAGCCGTACTTGGACAAGTTTGTGATTGTGTTCATAGACGATATCTTGATTTATTCAAAGACGAAGAATGAACACAAACAACATCTAAGAGCTATCTTGGAGTTGCTGAAAAAGGAAAAGTTGTATGCCAAATTCTCAAAGTGTGAGTTTTGGCTACGCGAAGTCCAGTTTCTTGGACACGTGGTTAATGGAAATTGAATCCATGTTGATCCCACAAAGATCGAGGCGATAAAGAGCTGGGAGACTCCAAAGATGCCGACCGAGATTCGCCAGTTCTTAGGTTTGGCTGGCTACTATCGAAGATTTATTGAGGATTTTTCAAAGATCGCTCAACCATTGACCTTCCTCACACAGAAGGATAAGAAGTTTGATTGGGGAATCAAACAGGAAGAAGCATTCCAGTTACTGAAAGACAAGCTTTGCAATGCGCTGATCTTAGCGCTACCAGAAGGAACTGATGATTTCATGGTATACTGTGACGTCTCGCGTCAAGGATTGGGTTGCGTGTTGATGCAACGCCAGAAAGTTATAGCTTACGCTTCACGCCAATTGAAAGTTCATGAAAAGAACTATACCACGCATGATTTGGAGCTAGGCGCAGTGGTATTTGCGTTGAAGATTTGGAGACATTATTTGTACGGTACTAAATGTACAATCTTTACGGATCATAAAAGTCTGCAGCACATATTCAACCAGAAAGAGCTGAATATGAGGCAAAGACGTTGGGTCGAATTATTAAACGATTACGACTACGAGATCAAGTATCATCCAGGGAAAGCAAATGTGGTCGCTGATGCCCTATGTCGAAAAGAGAGGATCAAGCCCATAAGGGTTAGGGCTTTGGAGATGATTGTCCAGACAGATCTTTCCCTGCGCATTCGCACTGCGCAGAAAGAGGCTTTGAAAGAAAGGAATATTGAAGAGGAATATCTCCGTGGGATGGAGAAGCAATTAGTGCCAAACGAGGAAGGAACGCTATGTTTCATGAAAAGGATTTGGGTTCCTCTGTTTGGTGGTTTGAGAAAAGTTATCTTTGATGAAGCTCACAAATCACGGTACTCTATCCACCCAGGAGCAGATAAGATGTACTAGGATCTTAAGGATTATTATTGGTGGCCTAGGTTGAAAGGCGATGTTGCTGTTTATGTTAGCAAGTGTTTGACGTGCGCCAAAGTGAAAGCTGAATACCAGAAGTCTTCAGGACTTCTGCAGCAACCTGAAATTCCCAAGTGGAAATGGGAACAAATCTCAATGGATTTCATAACAAAGCTGCCAAAGACACCCAGAGGCCATGATATAATTTGGGTGATAGTTGACCGCCTAACAAAGTCCGCACATTTCTTGCCAATCAAAGAAAAGGACAACACGAGTAAACTTGCGGAAATATACATTCGAGAGATCGTTGCACGTCATGGAGTGCCTCTCTCGATTATCTCTGATAGAGATGGACGCTTCATATCAAGGATTTGGCAATCCTTCCAAGAAGCTTTCGGCTCACAGTTGAACCTGAGCACTGCATTTCATCCGCAAACTGACGGCCAAAGTGAACGAACAATTCAGACTTTGGAGGATATGCTGAGAGCATATGTAATGGATCTAGGTGGTAGCCGGGATAATCATTTACCATTGGTCGAGTTTTCGTACAACAATAGCTACCACACAAGCATTGGAGCCGCGCCATTTGAAGCTCTTTACGGATGCAAGTGTCGATCACCACTATGTTGGGCTGATGCAGGTGATAGGCAGCTTGTTGGTCCCGAAATAGTTCAAGAGACGACAGACGAGATTGCGCAGATTCGAAAGCGCATCGAGGCGACTCGCGACAGACAGAAAGCCTATGAAGATCCAAAGCGGAAACCTTTGGAATTTCAAGTTGGGAATATGGTTTTATTGAAGGTTTCACCCTGGAAGGGTGTGGCACGCTTCGGAAAGCGTGGGAAGTTGAATCCGCATTACATTGGCCCTTTCAGAATCCTGCAAAGGATTTAGCTTGTCGCCTACAAGTTGGACCTACCCGCTGAACTAAATGGTGTTCACGATACATTCCATGTATCAAATTTAAGGAAGAGTCCAACACAAGAAATAGTGGTCATTCCTGCTGACGAAGTTCATATCGACGACACGCTCCACTTCACTGAAGAACCTGTTGAGGTCACGGATTGGAAAGTTAACAAAACTCGCAGGAGCAGTGTCAAACTCGTCAAAGTCCGATGGAATGCTAGACATGGACCTGAATTCACGTGGGAACGTGAGGACTGTATGAAGGAGAAATACCCCCATCTATTTCCTAAGACCCCTGCAACTAGAAGCAGAGCATAAAATTTTGGAATGAAATTTCTTTAACAGGGGGAGAATGTGACAACCCTCACCAAACCAGGTATCCGTACGAATTAATTAATATTTAATTAATGCTTAATTACGGAGCTTGCTTACAGTTGTGATTAAACTGCTACTTGAATTCTGATACATACACGTACATGCATCATACTTTATTGCCGTCACTCCATTATTTAAACAGAACTATAGTGACAAACTTGATGCACAAAAGCACTGTAGCACAATGAACAGATAACCCAGTAAACATGCTGACATTTGCCAGCACTAGACAGACACTGTCTCTGAGTCCAGTATGAGCCGGGAATAGTTTACTACACTAGTAAAGAGTGTAGGGAGGTGAGGATTGTAGAACTACGTCACTAGGTGATAGTTATAGTGACCGGATGTGCCTAAAACATGCTCTAATTACAAAATTCTGCACTTTAATACAAAATTCAGCATTTAACATAACTAGTACAGTGCAAAAACATGGGAAAATAATACTAGACACTTTCCAAAGTGTCAGGAATTCATTGTGTCACTAAAACAAATATTAACGACACTTTAAATGCTTATTTAGCACTTTAACGGATTAATATCCAACCGAACAACCGGACTTTACCCGGAACATGAAAATATTGTCAATGACATTGTTTTTCTTTTTCTGAGCCAGTTAGGGTCCCCGAACACCCTAACACCCGTTATATACATAACACACTAATAATCTATTTAATCACCTAACCAAACTAACTAGCTTGTAACTATTTCATTGAAATCCAACCATATAACCCCCCCCCCCCCCCAACCGATCGGATTTCCTCCATGTGGGACACACCACACATTTTTGAATATTATATTGTTCCATGTCTAATATCTACCATACATATTACCTTATGGTTAATACAATCGGCTGAACACAACCATCATCACCACCACTACCTTCAAGTCTTGATCAACCATTTCTTACATACTCAAGGGTGCAAGGTGACATACAAGCAAGCTCGGTGCTTACGGAATCACAAGGACCTCTCTACATCGCTTTTATCCACCTAGTTTTCGCTTGATTTCTTCCCTAGCCTTGAGCTAGTTGTAAGTGATTCTAAACACCCTCTTGATCTTGTCTAAAGTGGTTAATAAGAAGTTTAATGGTTAAAACTCAAGATCATGCGAAAACAAAACTTAAAGTCTTGCTAGAAAGATGAACATGGTGGTTAAAGAGTAAATAATGGTGTAAAACTTGTGAATCTTGTTTAGTAATGATTATTTTATGTTGTTTAATGCTAGTAGTGGAACGGATCGTCATCTAACCACACTAGATCATGTTCATGGAACATGAACTAGCAATATGTTAAGCTTGAAAGTTACAAGATGACGAACCCTTTCATACATAAACATGAACTTGTGTAAAAATAGTTTTTCTTGTAAAATGGAGTTCTAAACTAGTAGATCTAAAGATCTACAAGTGGTATTTTTGAAGAACCAAGTAAACTATACAAGTCTTATTTTAAAACCGGATCTTTAATAAACTAAAGGTGTTTTTGTGAACAAAGAAGTGTGTGAACACTTGTGTGATAAAAGGATTTAACAAAGAAATATTTTCGTAATTTTTGGATTATAAGTTGTAAAGTTACATATTCTTTAAAAATAAAGTTTTCAAGAAACTGATTTTATTTATAAAGTTAGAAAGATCTACTAAAAATGTTAGAAAGTTACTACATACTTTTACACAACTTACAAGTTCATGTGTTTGCGATTTATGCTTATTTTGACTAGTTTGAGGATTGAATATTGAATATTGATGATTGGAAAATTGTTAATTGAATTTTGAAAAGAAAATGATACGCTAGTAAGCGTGGCCACCTCCAGTTACAGAGGAAACTCTGGCGAAATTTTTCCAGAAAATAACACTTAGAATATTTTGGTGACAAGTGTTTATAAGTATATTTTTGACTTGTTTTCCAAACAAACTTCGCCATGATTTTTATTACAAAATTACCAAGTGTCGGAGGTGGATTTTCGTAAATAAAACTTGTTAAATATATATTGAGAATATATATTTCATAGTAAAACGCTTGTGTGATTTTATGATTATTTTGTGAACTATATATTATTTTTAGAGTAAAAATAATATAACCTGGAAAATATCATGAAGTAACGACTCCAAAATAATACCAACGCCTTCACAAACAAATATTTAAGTTACACCGGTATTATTATTTCCACGCGAACTTTAAAACGTAACTTATGAATTTTCAGAAAACACTCTTAAATGTGTATTTTGACCAAGTATTATTTTGGAAATTGTATGAAGTAAAATATAATATTTTTGGGAAAAATATGTATATTTTGGAGATAGAATATTTTAGACAAATGAATAAAAATATACTTTATTGAGTGAGACTTAGTAATATATTTTTTGAATTACGAAAACGCACATGTATTAAAACCCCCATCCTTGGGAAGGAATGTAATTATTAAATAATTAAGAAGTGGAAATACGAAATAGTTACCTAACTATTTCCCAAAAACTTAAACCTTAAGCCAATGCACGGCCGTCCATCTAATAGAAATTAGTACGTGTAGGTCGTCACGCAGCAGGTTGATTGGGGATTTACTATTTCGAGACGCACTTCTGTGAGTTCATGTCCCCCTTTTCTCTTAACTGTTTTCAGTTTTTATACTTCGGGGGTGAAATACATGTTACTATGATTACGAATACTTTTTACATGGTATGGTTAGCGTAAGGAGGGTTACTACTTAGATCATGTGAGTGGGTAGGCAGGAACTGGAGGCCATTAATCCTCATTGTAGGACCGAGGGTCTTTAGCGGTAGATCTATCTGGGTGTAGCGAGCCCAGCCCCAGGCCCAACAGTACGGACCTCGGGGTGACTTGGTACCCGACGCAAAAATCTGCTAGGTTTGAGTCTTCCTACTGCACTTCACACATATCAATGGCCTTGCAAACCATTGGTGATCTCTTTATTTCCTTATTTGCTACATACCAGGGATTTTATAATTACAAAGGTTTTACATACTCACTATACATGAACTCGCTCAACATTTTTGTTGATTTTTCCAACTTACATGTATTTCAGGGAATTAGGGTTCTGGCGAGGTATGTTATGTTTTCAAGCTGCGTAAGAAGTGCGATGTCATCCAAGTTTGGGAGTTGTGGCTTTTACCTGGACGAGTCACAAGTCTTGAGCTGTGTTGTTTCATGTCTGTGGTTGTGTCTTTCGAACAATGTTTTTAGTTTGTTACGTTGCATTTTCGTTGCATGTGTCGACTTTTGAAAACAATGTTGTGGTATTTTGTCTTTAAAACATGAAGTAATGGATGATCATCGTGGTTTTAAATTCATATAGCTTTGATGTGATTAAGCTATGGTATTAAGAAGTCACACCATAATAAACCCACGCTTCCACAAAGCTAGGGTGTGACAGCTTGGTATCAGAGCTTTGATCATAGCGAACTAGGATTCCTTCTCGAGTCTAGACTATGATCACTAGGGCTCTCATGAAAACATTTTTACATTGCATACACTACGTCCAGATCCAGAGTGCAAAATGTTTTTAAAGGTTATGGCTCAGTCTGAGAGGCTGAGGGAGTAGTCTAGTGGGACTAGGAGGCTCAGTCTGAGAGACTGAGGGAGTAGTCTAGTGGGACTAGAGGGTTTAGTCTTGGAGGCTGGGAGGTTAGTCTAGTAGGACTAGAGGGTTCAGTCTGGGAGGCTGGGAGGATAATCTAGTGGGACTAGGAGGTTCAGTCTGAGAGGCTGGGAGGTTAATCTAGTGGGACTAGGAGGTTCAGTCTGAGAAGCTGGGAGGTTAGACTAGTGGGACTAGGAGAATTACTTGATTGCTTATTGGTGACTAACATGTTTATTTGATTATATGATTGATTATTTGTGCATGTGTGTGTTTGTGTTATAGACGTCATGCCTTCATCAGGTACTGGGGAGTCGGACACTACAGATCCCATGGCCTTTATGAGGTACCGGCTGTGGCCCCTGAGCCAGGCGTTGCTCCTGACCCCGCATTGGAGCATGACCCTGTTCATGCCGATGCACCTGCTGTTGCTCCTTTGGCTGATGATATACCTGTTGATGATCATCCTGTTGCTATACCACAGTTGGTGGATGATCATGTTGTTGATGCTCATGTTGATGCTCTACTGTTGTTAGAGGATCCTGTTGTCGCCCCACTTCCAGATCCTATGCCGGTGATGTTCGACCGCGCACCTTTTGCGACCCACATTGATCCACGATACGCGCACACCCGCAATGGGTGGATAGATGATGACGATGATTACCCACCTTTCGTGATACCAGTTACACCACCTGTAGCCCCCGTTTCAGCCCCTGTTTCAGCTCCCATCGACGTACCTTTGCTTCCCACACATATCACAGATACTCACCACACAGATCTCCCGATCACTTATCTCCAGGACATTCCTCCACCCCGTCCTGGGGAGGGTTCGTCACGTCATCCATTTGGTCATACACCTTTCATGTCAGGAGGAGATCAGTTTGTACCCCAGATTGTTCATCCCACTGTTGTTCCCACTGCTGCACCATTTACTGTACCATCCTTTGCTCCATCTAGTGAGCCGTTCCTCTGGACTACGCCGCCCATTATGCCACCGAAGGATCCATACCACGTGGGGTATTCTACGGAGGATGTTCTCACATCTTTCATGATACGGCAGGAGGCATTGACCCGTCGCGTACAGGAGCTAGAGAGAGCTCAGCGACTCCCGTGCCATTGCCAGACCCCACCTGCAGTATCACACCCTCCTCGACCACTTTCACCTGATTCTGCCGCTCGTTTTTGGACTCCCGAGCAGCAGATAACATACTTACTGCGCTCTCATCGCGCTATGGAGGAGGACTGGCTCATATGCGACGTTTACTCTTTTCTCGATTTCCCCCTCCTCCACCGCCATCAGCTTAGGCCTTTTTGATTTGACGCAGGTAGACTTTTGGTGAGACGACCGCGATTGTGCAGATTACACAGCTTTTGGAGACCACATTTTTGATGATTGTGACTTTTGATGATTTGTATATTTCTTGCTATTGTCACTGACTAGATAGTTTGGACTAGGGCGATGTGGCCCTTAGTCACTGATGATGTACGATACAGTTATGTACTTGTAAACCTTACATTGTGGTCTTGATTTATGACAGCGCAATCGCAGTATTCTCATTATATGTGATGTTGAGTGATTGTTTATGTTCTATAACATGAGATGTTATGTGGTTGATTTATTTATAACATGAGATGTTATGTGGTTGATTTCTTTATAACATGAGATGTTATGTGTTGATATTATTGAATACGTACGTACACTTTACTTACTATGACCTGACCTACGTAAATCATCTTTTAGAAGATGCCACCAAGACGCAAAACGCGTATGCTTGCCAACGAGGAAGAACTTCAAGGAATCATTGCTGCCGCCATTGCGCAGTATGCAGCCTCACAAGGAGGAACCAGCGGAAGCAATTCGAACAATAACGGCAATAACAATCCACCACATGGTAATGTTAAGTCGTTTCGGACGTATTACATTACATTTGGATATTTATAGCACGTCCGCTAATGCCATTTGTATATTCAAACGTATGTGCAGGGTGCACTTACAAGCAGTTCCTAGACTGCAAGCCTGTGAACTTTGACGGCACCAGAGGTGCTGTTGCTTTTGTAAGATGGGCCAGAAAATAACACTTAGAATATTTTGGTGACAAGTATTTATAAGTATATTTTTGACTTGTTTTCCAAACAAACTTCGCCATGATTTTTATTACAAAATTACCAAGTGTCGGAGGTGGATTTTCGTAAATAATACTTGTTAAATATATATTGAGAATATATATTTCATAGTAAAACGCTTGTGTGATTTTATGATTATTTTGTGAACTATATATTATTTTTAGAGTAAAAATAATATAACCTGGAAAATATCATGAAGTAACGACTCCAAAATAATACCAACGCCTTCACAAACAAATATTTAAGTTACACCGGTATTATTATTACCACGCGAACTTTAAAACGTAACTTATGAATTTTCGGAAAACACTCTTAAATGTGTATTTTGACCAAGTATTATTTTGGAAATTGTATGAAGTAAAATATAATATTTTTGGGAAAAATATGTATATTTTGGAGATAGAATATTTTAGACAAAAGCATAAAAATATACTTTATTAAGTGAGACTTAATAATATATTTTTGGAATTACGAAAACGCACATGTATTAAAACCCCCATCCTTGGGAAGGAATGCAATTATTAAATAATTAAGAAGTGGAAATACGAAATAGTTACCTAACTATTTCCCAAAAACTTAAACCTTAAGCCAAGGCACGGCTGTCCGTCTAATAGAAATTAGTACGTGTAGGTCGTCACGCAGCAGGTTGATTGGGGATTTACTATTTCGAGATACACTTCTGTGAGTTCATGTCCCCCTTTTCTCTTAATTGTTTTCAGTTTTTATACTTCGGGGGTGAAATACATGTTACTATGATTACGAATACTTTTTACATGGTATGGTTAGCGTAAGGAGGGTTACTACTTAGATCATGTGAGTGGGTAGGCGGGAACTGGAGGCCATTAATCCTCATTGTAGGACCGAGGGTCTTTAGCGGTAGATCTATCTGGGTGTAGCGAGCCCAGCCCCAGGCCCAACAGTACGGACCTCGGGGTGACTTGGTACCCAACGCAAAAATCTGCTAGGTTTGAGTCTTCCTACTGCACTTCACACATATCAATGGCCTTGCAAACCATTGGTGATCTCTTTATTTCCTTATTTGCTACATACCAGGGATTTTATACTTACAAAGGTTTTACATACTCACTATACATGAACTCGCTCAACATTTTTGTTGATTTTTCCAACTTACATGTATTTCAGGGAATTAGGGATCTGGCGAGGTATGTTATGTTTTCAAGCTGCGTAAGAAGTGCGATGTCATCCAAGTTTGGGAGTTGTGGCTTTTACCTGGACGAGTCACAAGTCTTGAGCTGTGTTGTTTCATGTCTGTGGTTGTGTCTTTAGAACAATGTTTTTAGTTTGTTACGTTGCATTTTCGTTGCATGTGTCGACTTTTGAAAACAATGTTGTGGTATTTTGTCTTTAAAACATGAAGTAATGGATGATCATCGTGGTTTTAAATTCATATAGCTTTGATGTGATTAAGCTATGGTATTAAGAAGTCACACCATAATAAACCCACGCTTCCGCAAAGCCAGGGTGTGACAATCTTATCAGAGAAAACTACTATCCACAACACGAAGTGGAAAAAGTGGAGACAGATTTTCTGACTCTCACAATGAAAAACCTAGATTGTCAGCAATATGTTACCGACTTCAACTCCCTGTCTAGATTGGTACCCTATTTAATTACCCCTGAACCTAAACGCATTACGCATTTCATCGGTGGTTTGGCACCTGAAGTAAAAGGGAATGTTAAGGCTTCAATGCCAATCACATTCAGATCAACTGTGGATCTATCCTTGTCTCTCACTCTAGATATAGTGAGACAAAAGTCGGTCAAGACTGAGACTAATGAGAAAATACAGAGGGAGGAGGATAACTCCCAGAATCCTAAGAAGAAGGGCAAATCCGAGTTCGAAAGGAACCAACAAGATTCCAATAAAAAGCCTACATGCAAAACCTGCAAAAGAAGACACTAGGGACAGTGTCGATCAAACCAAAAGCCAAAGTAATGTGGCATCTGTAAAAGAACTGGTC